>JAPKLX010000001.1:3637902-3759792 GCA_026898415.1 Leonotis leonurus
CGGCCGTTTGAAAGTAAACACGCCATTTTTACATAAATTACGACAGGATTTTTAGAAAAAAATATGTTTTCACGACAAGGTTTTAGCTCGTTAACCTCATAACACATTATTCTTGAATACTACGAGTTTAGATTTTGCAATACCTCTTTCGGTTGGCCAAACAAGCACTTCGTGTGGATTCTTCTTCTCTCCTTCTCTCCTTCTCTCCTTCTCCTTCTCTCTCTATATCTCTCGTTCTTTCTTTCAAGTCACATATGCAATGACTCAATTATATTGTATAGTTTCTTTTAAGATTCATATGCAATGACTTAATTGTAGGGAGCTATATGAAATTACGTGACTCAATTGACTCAATTCATATGCAATGACTCTCTATTTCGTTTAATTGTATTATAGAGTTTCTTTTCGTAAATATAGTTTCTTTCGAATGTAATATATTTTTTTAAAAATATTTTCTCGATAAAAAGTAATATTATTGAACTTTACTTATATTAATTTGAATTGTCATATTAATTACAAAATAAGAAAAGGTCTTAATCAACGTCTCGGTTACATTTTTTAATTTCGAAAAATTTATGAAATTAAAATAATATCTTTAACACAATTTCTCAATTAAATGTAATTTAGTTGTATTTGAACTATATTAATTTCAATTCCTATATGAATTCAAAATAAAATAGTAAAATATATAATTAATACTAAAATAAATAAAAAACATAATAATTACCAATCATTGGCATTATTTCACAAAAAACAAGATAAGTCCATCTTTGACTAAGGGCAATTTTGGTAGTTTACCTTAAACTTGGGCATTTTTCATATGTTTTTTACAAAATGGACATTTTTCATTTTTAGCTTAGGAAAGTGGGTATTTTTCATATAGCTCCCTAAAATAAATAAATAATTGACAATGTAATGAGCAAAAATAGAAGTAAGAAAGGTAAAATAATTGTCACAGCTACAGCTAACATCATAAATCATAAATAAATAAATACTACAGTTCTCCTTCCTCACATTTTCAACAAACGCACGCACACAGTAAACAACTATGGCTTCTTCAACTTCTCTTACTGTCTCTCAAGCCGTCCTCCCTCGATCCTCCTTCCTCAACCATGGTTCACTCTCGGCATCTTCCTCCCTCTCTATCGCGTCTACTGGCATCAAGTCTGCCTATTCGATCACTACCACCTCCGCCGTCAGCCGCCACGGGCCAATCCCGATCCGCGCTTCGGCAGCTGTTGAAACCCTAGCTGAGACGGCCGACACCAAGTTGGTGGATAAATCCGTTAACACGATCCGCTTCCTCTCAATCGATGCTGTTGAGAAGGCGAATTCCGGCCATCCTGGGCTGCCTATGGGCTGCGCTCCGATGGGTCACATCTTGTACGATGAGGTGATGAGGTACAACCCTAAGAACCCGTACTGGTTCAATCGCGATCGCTTTGTGCTCTCCGCCGGACATGGGTGCATGCTGCAGTACGCTCTACTTCACCTCGCTGGATACGACGCCGTAAAGGTCGAATTTTTATGCCTTGCTATCTGAAGTTCTTGTCGTTTAATTTTTTTGATTCTTTTAATTGCGAAAAAAACGGCATGCAATCTGTTTTCTTTTTATTTGGTGACGAATGTCTCATTTATTGGATCTGATTTAAATTTTTTTGCTTAGTAGGTAAAAATAATGACTGGGCTCGATCGTGATACCTTTATTTTCTTGAATTGTTGTGGATTGAGAAACTTATGATACTGAGTTGATGGAATTTTTGTTTTGTTGCTCGATGTTAGTTCATTGGATGCTTCATACTTTCCTTCTGTTGCTTTCATATACGTTATGTCTTAATTAAATTGTGAGTACCTGGCTAACAGGAAGAGGATTTAAAAAATTTCCGTCAATGGGGAAGCAAGACACCAGGCCATCCTGAGAATTTCGAGACACCTGGTGTTGAAGTCACTACTGGTGATAATTTTGTGCAGATAATTATCAAGTCATTTGATTCTAAAAAATGTGTGTTATGTTTTGCTGTACTGATTGCAATGTCCTCTTTTATTGTGTGTAGGTCCTTTAGGCCAAGGTGTTGCGAATGCCGTCGGCTTGGCGCTTGCAGAGAAGCACTTGGCTGCCCGTTACAACAAGCCAGATAACAAGATTATCGACCACTACACGTAAGAGAATTCTTAACTTGCACATTTTTTTTTGTTATTTGGTCGATGATTATTGTTACGTGACTTGACTAACCAAGGGCAATGGTGCAGGTATGTTATCCTTGGAGATGGGTGTCAAATGGAGGGTATTGCAAATGAAGCCTGTTCTCTTGCTGGACATTGGGGCCTTGGAAAGTTGATCGGTTTTTATGATGATAATCACATCTCTATAGATGGTAACACAGGGATTGCATTTACTGAGTCTGTTGATGCTCGTTTTGAGGCCCTCGGTTGGCATGTTATCTGGGTGAAGAATGGTAACAATGGCTATGATGAAATTCGTGCTGCTATTGAGGAAGCAAAGGCTGTAAAAGACAAGCCCACTTTGATCAAGGTCAGATTCTATTTGTATGAAAAAATTATGAGAAATCACGACGACGAAAATTAGGAGTTAAAGATACTCTAGTTGCAAGACTGAGTTACTTATTCTTTAACAAAAAAATATGAGCAGGTTACGACTACCATTGGCTTTGGGTCCCCCAACAAGGCCAACTCGTACAGCGTGCATGGAAGTGCATTGGGTGCCAAGGAAGTTGAAGCCACCAGAAAGAACCTTGCATGGCCTCACGAGCCTTTCCATGTGCCTGAGGATGTGAAGAAGTAAGGATATCTTGGTTACTCTACGGTCTACCCAATTCATGATTAGTACTGTTTCCTTTAATACTTTTTGTTTGGTGCTAAGTGGTTTTTGATGTTCTGTTGGCAGACACTGGAGCAAGCATGTGGCTGATGGTGCTGCTCTTGAAGCAGAATGGAATGCTAAATATGCTGAATATGAAAAGAAGTATCCTGAGGAAGCGGCTGAACTGAATTCCATCATCACTGGTCAACTCCCAGCTGGTTGGGAGAAGGCTCTTCCTGTGAGTGTTTCAAATTTTATTATTCGTATCTTAGAGCATTGAAGTATACTTCATGTTGATTAACAAATGATCATATGACTGTGGAGCACTTTGAAAGCTAGGTTATCTTATCATCATTAGCAATGAATATAATGTGAGAAGAATTTTCAAGAACATGTCATGCTTAATGAGAAAATGAAATGGATATGAGTTGGAATATAAGAAAAACTTCATTTCCTTTTCTATTTTGTCACATAAAATTTTGTTTATTGGTGAAATGATTAGTGCTGTCTTTCTCAAATATGTTTGTGGCTCTCATACTCTCTTGTCTTCAGACTTACACCCCTGAGAGCCCAGGTGATGCCACCAGAAACCTCTCTCAGCAAAACCTCAACGCTTTAGCAAAAGTTCTCCCAGGTCTGCTTGGAGGCAGTGCTGACCTCGCCTCATCCAACATGACCCTTCTCAAAATGTTCGGAGACTTCCAAAAGAATATCCCAGAAGAGCGTAATGTTAGATTTGGTGTTCGTGAACATAGTATGGGGGCCATATGCAATGGAATTGCCTGTCACAGCCCTGGCCTCATTCCTTACTGTGCAACCTTCTTTGTGTTCACCGACTACATGAGAGCAGCCATGAGGATCTCCGCCTTATCTGAAACCAGAGTTATCTATGTGATGACCCATGATTCCATTGGTCTTGGAGAAGACGGGCCCACTCATCAGCCCATCGAGCATTTGGCTAGCTTCCGAGCAATGCCTAACATCTTGATGCTCCGACCAGCTGATGGCAACGAGACAGCCGGTGCATACAGAGTTGCTGTTCTCAACAGAAAGAGACCTTCCGTCCTTGCCCTTTCTCGACAAAAATTGCCCCATCTACCAGGAACCTCCATCGAAGGTGTGGAGAAGGGAGGCTATACCATATCAGACAATTCTACAGGTAACAAGCCTGATGTAATTCTGATTGGAACTGGTTCAGAGTTGGAAATTGCAGCGAAGGCTGGTGACGAGCTTAGGAAGGAAGGGAAGGCCGTGAGAGTAGTCTCATTCGTTTCTTGGGAGCTCTTTGATGATCAAGATGAAGAGTACAAGGAAAGCGTGCTACCAGCAGCTGTGACAGCAAGGGTTAGCATTGAGGCGGGGTCGACTTTTGGGTGGGGTAAGATTGTTGGATCTAAAGGGAAGGCAATTGGAATTGATAGATTTGGGGCAAGTGCACCTGCAGGGAAAATATACAAGGAATTTGGGCTCACAGTAGAGGCTGTTATAGCCGCAGCTAAACAAGTCAGTTAAGCTTGGTTTCGTCTCAAAAGTCAAAACAATTCTATGACATAGTGAAAGCATGCAGCCTCCATCGAACAGGGTAAGTCCTAATAAAAGAAGGCTCAGAATTAGTTTTTTGTTTTGTTTTTGTTTTAGTTATTGAAGTTGAGCAGCAGACTTGAACATCGTCTTGAATGTGTAACTTGATGTGGTATTGTGTGTTTTGATGGATGGATTTTATAAGAGTTTTGTCATGTGCGTCCTGTGTTATAGATTTACCCTTCTGTTGAATTTTGTTTCTTCTTTTTATTGAGTAAAATTTTCACAGCCACCTAACCAAACAAGTAGTTCGTACCTAACAAACAAAGCAACACTTGAGATTCTTTTTGTGTTAATAATGTAGCAAACGTGTAACGTGTTCAGTTCTTTTATTACATTTAATTTATTGTAGTAAAATACTCCCTCCGTCCACGAAGTAGCTTCTCATATTTCCTTATCGGTCCGTCCACGAAGTAGCTTCCCACTTTACTTTCTATTTTTGGAAACCTCATACTCCACTCACTACTCAACACATCATCAATAATGTGGGTCCCATTCTCCACTAACTACGCATTACTCCACTCACTACTCAACACATCATCAATTAAGTGGACCCCATTCTCCACTATCTGCACAACACTCAATACATTTACACACTATCTACTAAAGTCAAACAATACATTAAAACCCGTGCCCGGTCAAAGTGGGAACGTACTTCGTGGACAGAGGGAGTATATAATAAAATATATAGGGGTGATTACTGAAAAAAATCATCTAGTTTGATCCAATTTTAGTTTTGAACAAGCTTTAAAAATTTTCCCCTGAAATTATTTAATTACAAAATCAAATATTAGCTAAAGTTCATGTATTTTTAAGGCAACGATTTTCTTTTGTTTAGAAATTGAGGACTCTAGTTTCTGTATATGAAGTTGCAATTTTTATAATACGATGAGACTACTTTAACTAAGTCATTCCAAAATTAAAGATTGTTTTTTAATACTACTTACCTCAAGTACTTTTACAACTTACGAGAAGTTGGTTTTGTTGGCAGCATGAAGTAAACCAAGACGTAATCATGTAGTGAATGAATGGCATTTACTAAGCTCATATTGCAGAGAAAATCATAAGTCTCATCTCAGGATAAATCATTCTAAATTTGGAAGGATGATATATCATCGCAATGAATATGGATAAATTATGAAATTATAATTTAAATATATAAAATGGAAGAATAAAAAATAGAAATTTAAATGGTAATTATATTCTTAACTCTCCTTTTGAAAGAATAAATTTTCCTTAAAATAACACAAACTTAGAGATATGATTGATATATATTTATATATATTAGGAGAGAGATCAAATAAAAATGATTCGATACAAGTTAACTAAAAAGAAATCTTGACTGTTAAATTTTTTAAATTAATAGTGTAGATTAAAAAATAATTTTAGTATATATATCATTTAAAATATTTTATCTCTAAAAATAGAGTATTTATTATTCTTTTCTATTAGAATTTATTATTAATTAGAGTATAATTTAATTATATTAATATAATAAAAAACTATGAATATTTTAAAATTTATTTTTAATTAATTCGTACAAAATTTCATCTATTCCCATATTTTATATATATATATAAAAAGAGAGTCATAGATCGGAGGCTTTGATGATAATATCAAAATTCGCAATTCCCGAAAATCTGTCATCTTCATTTGACTCGGGAACTGAACTAGGAAGGAACCTTTAAATATTTATTTACCTCCAAATTCTCCCATCCACATTTTTCCAACAAACAATCCTTATTAAATCTAACTACTCTTTAATAAATATGATATCATTGTTTTCCTATAATAATACCAATATTAGCATCCTGGTAAATTTCATACTGCACAATATATCTGCCAATTGGATGAACACTAGTACAAGATTATATAATCAAATAAAAAATAAATAAATTTTAGCGTGCAGTCTGTTGATCTAGATCATTAAGATAATGATGTTAATGTAATTCAATTTTAAAAATTAGAAATCTAACAAATTTTAATCATTACTGTGTATTTGTTAGAGAAATTAGCAATAGTTATACTAAATAGATATATATAGCAATAAAACCTTCTGTTTTGTTTGTTAATTATCAAATGAGAAGTTTCTTTTTGCGCATAATAAGGAAAAATCAATGATACAAGACGAAGTCATTGCAGATTTGAAGGGGATTAGGAGAAAATATAGTCCAAAGTGCATTAACTTCACTAATCATGTTTAATCAAGACTAACAAAGTGCACTAGTCCATTATAACTCCTCATTTTTAGTCCATTTTATTTTAAACTTACTTCAAACCCCAGCCGTCTCCCTCCTCCAAATCCCTTCATTCTTCTCTTTCTTCTCAACATCCAAATCTTTTATCCCTTATTTACCAAACCCAGAGAAAAAGATTTCTCTGAGTTAACCAATCTCCCAAAAACCTTGATATCACATCATTTAAAACTGTATTTGGCACGTATTTCTGAGAAACCCTTTTGTTTCTTTTCCCCAATCTTCGATACCGCATTTATCGGAAACAAGGGAATAAAACGCAGAGAGGAAAACAGAACAAAAGATCAAGTCTTGATTTCCCATATTCCCGGTTTGTGGAATCCGAGAACATCTGCAGATTGAGCGGGAAGAAGGGTGATTTTCGCAAGTTTGGACTGGGATTTCTCAAATCTTCAAGATTTTCAGTTGATTGATTCATTGCATTAGAAATGAAGCACATTGACAGCCCATCAATCCCTGGGAAATTCAAGATGGAGAAATCTCCACACAATAGGCTGCGGCTGCAATCTTCAATAGCTAAGCTCGCATTTTGTTCTTTTGTATTTTTTGGAATGATCTTTGTATTCTTTTATAGATCACCATCTTCGTCAAACCCCGCCCCCTCGGATCTTTCTAGAAGGTCCCTTAGAACTAGCTCTTACTCGGCTTCCAATTTCGAAAAGAAGATTAGACAACATGCAAAGCCTAGGTCAAAACACGGTATGTCTGTGCTGGTTACAGGTGCTGCTGGTTTCGTAGGCACTCACGTCTGCGCCGCCCTTAAGAAGCGAGGCGATGGCGTTCTGGGAATCGATAATTTCAATAGTTACTATGATCCCTCTCTTAAGAGGGCAAGGCAGAAACTTTTAAAGCGTAGTGGGGTGTACATTGTGGAGGGGGATATCAATAATGGTGCATTGTTAGCTAAACTGTTTGATATCGTCCCTTTCACTCATGTTATGCATCTGGCAGCGCAAGCTGGCGTGCGTTATGCCATGGAGAATCCTAGCTCATACATCAACAGCAACATTGCCGGCCTTGTAAATGTGCTCGAGTTTTGCAAGAATGCGAATCCGCAGCCAGCTATAGTTTGGGCTTCGAGTAGTTCAGTATATGGACTGAACACAAAGGTGCCCTTCTCTGAGAGGGATAGAACCGATCAACCTGCTAGTTTGTATGCAGCGACTAAGAAGGCTGGTGAAGAGATTGCACACACCTATAACCACATATATGGACTTTCACTGACCGGATTAAGATTCTTCACGGTGTATGGACCTTGGGGCAGGCCTGACATGGCATACTTCTTTTTCACAAGGGACATCTTGAAAGGGAAGTCTATTCCCATCTTTGAGGCGGCTAATCATGGCACAGTAGCAAGGGATTTCACCTTCATTGATGATATAGTGAAGGGTTGTTTAGCTGCATTGGATACTGCAGAGAAGAGTACAGGCAGCGGTGGCAAGAAGAAGGGGGCAGCTCAACTGCGCGTATATAATTTGGGAAACACGTCTCCGGTTCCCGTGGGGGATCTTGTGAGCATTCTGGAGAAGTTGCTTAAAGTGAAGGCAAAGAGGTTGGTGATGAGGTTGCCGAGGAACGGGGATGTGCCGTATACACATGCTAACATAAGTTTGGCTGAGAGAGAGCTTGGCTATAAGCCAACAACAGATTTGCATACTGGGTTGAACAAGTTTGTTAAATGGTATCTCAGTTACTATATAGATGGAAAAAAGAGCGCACACTGAAATGTTTTTCTTTCTTTCATGAATTGCGCCTGTGGTAGGATTTTCCTATTCTTGTTCATTTCGCTTAATATCATTGTTTTCATAATGTCACTTAAAGATAATACCCATGAATCCGATGATGAAGAAGCTCTTTCGGTTGTTGGACTTTGTTCTTTGGTGTTCTCACCTGCATACAAGGAAGAATTCGAATCTGGCTTCCAATAGGATTGTGATCGACTCATTGTTGTAACTTAAATTGTTATCCTGTTTAACTTGACACTTGTTTTAAGAAAATAGTTTTAACTTAAATTATAGTGTATATTGAGTTATGTATAAAATGGAAAGGTCCGCTTGCCAAAAATGCAAAAAACAGAACCGGATAACAAATTCATGAATGGATAAAAATGGTACATTAAGTAAGAAATTAGTGGTAGAAGGAAGTGTTTCTTTGCTTTTAAAGTCTATGTTCTTGAGTTTAAACAAGTTCATTGCCTATCTTATTGGTGCAATGTTTATTCGTGGTCTCTCTCTCCACAGTCCAAACACATGTAAAGGCTGATGGAAATGAGAGTTCAATTTCAGTTTGGTTTCTTGATTCATTAAAAATCCCGTCGTTCAAATAACCAAATTACACAAACAGTATTTGAGCATTACAACAAAGGACTTGCAACTTTCTGGATGCAAATTTAGCAAGAAATATTCTGAGTGTACATAAACATCTCCATTATACACTTTTGTCCACTGCCATCTTGAAAGGCATTGGTTGTCTCTCAGGCCATGATTCTATCTTCTGGAAGTACTTCACAGGCACGACTCCATTGAAACCCTCAGTTAAAATCACCTTGTTTTCTGATACGTAAAGTTTCATTCCATCTGAGCACAGGGATGAATGTGAGGAGTGCAATATAGAACCATATATTGACAGCTATTGCGAACTGTTAAATTCATATCTAGTAGTACCTTCCAGAGCTTTTCTCACATCAAGAAAGATCAACATGTTAACATCTCGCCTCATACCTGAAAATTCAAGCTATATATATGAAGAAATTATTAAGAAAATGCTGACTTCTTATGCACATGTTGAATATGCAGGCTCGTAAGACTCGAGGCAAGGAGATGACAATGGAGACTGAACATATCAATTATGAAGCTAAGTTATTCTAGGAGAAAGTACAGATAAGACGCAAAGAACAAGGAAATATATTAAAGTGATTTCACTGGGAAAGATCTTATCTTACCACTAACAACTTCAACACTCGTAGGCAAGCCACTGGAGAAATGCACGTGTAACCTCTGCATGCGATTGAGACCCTCTTGTAGGATTGATTCCAAGTTGTTCTTGTAGGTCCCATGCACACAAACTTATAAAACCAAGCATGGAGAAAAGATGCATGAAATTTGTATAACAGTTTACTGAACTCGACAATGAAAAATGGGGCAATCGTTGTAAAATCTTACCTGGAACTTCTTCAACTGTAAGTATAGGTTTCAACAGCTTCTCTGTTTCCACCGTCTGTCGAAGCACAATAAAGGAGAATGTTTGAAAAGAATGAAAACGTAAAATAACATAGCCAATAAAACATTATAGAATTAGCATCTCAAAAACAAATTTTCAGAACAATGAATATGAAAAGCAGAAGATACCAAAACATAGGAAAGTATTCTACAATTCTGGACACCAATAATCAATTATATTTCAGTACACTAATATCAGTTTGTTAAACCTATTACGGTACCTGACTTCGTCTCTAGGTTATGTGTCCTCAAGGAAACCCCATTTTTGAAAATTCAAATGAATCAAATGAAATGATTCTATGGTTTCTATAATTGACATCGTCGCAGATTCACACTGCTGTAAAACCTTTGCATCATATGAATGATAACAGATTTTCTAATTTGTTTAGGTACCATGCTAGCCAAATACCAAGATAAAATTAGCAAAAAGTTCACACCTACTGTAGAAACAAACAAACAACAACCATGAAATACATCAAACACTTTGGAACAATTGATGATGAAAATTTTAAGTTCATTTTTTTGATACTTCGTCCAAAATACAGCATCTTTTGCAATCTTTCATAAGGTATATTACCACTATACTGTGACCTTGGTTTGCACGTATTAGAAGCTCTCCATTTTCTTCCAACAGGCCAAACCGCTGCTTATTATCACGTCTGACAGCCTGGAGCATATTATAAATATAAATTCGCATTTTACTCAATAATTAAATTTAAAGAGATAAAATGGACTTGGTTGCAGAAAAAGCATGTATCAGAAGAAGGTAAAACCATATATAGAGCAAATTAAAGAGTCAAACCTCTCTAATATCTTCAATTGTGTGCGATCGCAGAGGAATGTTCGCAAAAGTTGTCATATTTATTTTGAGCAGATCTTGAACCTTGACATAGCCGTCATTCCTCATATCCAGTTTCAACTCAGAAGCCCTGTGTCTCAATATGCGTGTTCTGAAGTTTTAACAACAAAGTAGATATTGCGACTAATAAGAATTCGATAAATATTGCAAACATAAAAATTCAACCTGCTAAACTATTGTGGATGGGTGAATTCACAAAATCCATAAGCAATCAAACTTGTCCAACTTTGAAAACCATAACATGTAACATAACCCATCACTTTCAAGTTTATTCATATCTCCCGTGAAAGATAATATAAGTATTAAATGATGTAATCCATCATAAAAGTTTGTTTTCTTGAAAAAGGTTAGCTATATAAAAGCGGCATCAAGCCCCTTTTGGCTTGAAGTTCCCAGGAAGTTAATGACTATGCCACTACAGTACCCATTTCATCTAGGAATATAGGTCAGTTAAGGGAATTTAGCCAGGTCCAGCCTTTATTTTCGTTTTTCCTATGGAGCAAAAGACAAGATATTTACCCTAATTCACCAACAATACACACAAAAGAACATTCCAAGAAAATAAGAATAAAACTCCAATGAAAAGACCAGAATTTGCAAAACCACATACAGTAGTCTGCCAAGTGCATCAATTTTATCAGCTTCAGTAGAGCTGCTGCAGTTCCCTCTTGATCTTTGGCGGTTACTGTTAGCTTCTTTTCTTCTACCTCTGGCCCCACTATTGCCACAGCGTATACATCAAATATTAGCCATATAAAGAAAACTAATGAAAAATTGATGTGTCAGGTATTATTTCTTTCTTTCACATATTTTTCATGATAGACTACACGAAACCAACCTTCTGTTAGAATTAGCCAAGGTAAAAGAAGTGGCTTTTCCAGCTGTATGGCTATGACTGTCCATCAATCCTGAGTGCAGGAATCTGGACCTTCGCAACAAAGAACAAGCATCAGCAACGAAAGATGGCGGCAAAACAAGGCGATTGCGTAGAACTGGAAAAGCTACGCCGGTGAGTGCATCCCACATCTACGTATGACAATATATTACCATCTATTTTTCAGAAAAAAACCAGATTTTAGTAAAACACGAGCTTAGCTTCAGTGGAAAAAAGACAAATAGAAAAGCATACCTCAGACTATAAATTAAGTGATGCGTCTAAAAGACCTAGACAGTTTCTCTAAGAAGTTGCAAAAAGAAATCAGCGATGGCAAAGTAGAATCCAAAAATACACTTCCTAACTATTGTGAACCCCCTGCTTCGCCTTCATTAAGCAGGTGTGTTTGTGGATTCTATCATCACAGGGCGAAATGTAAAAACACAAAATTTTGTTATACCGAAAGAATTTGTATATGCTCTTGATCAATCGATTAAGAGTTGTAACACATATTTACCTTCTGAATCTAGAATAAATTCACAGCTTCCGTCACCGAGTGTGCTTAGCCTAAATCCTGTTAAATTTGTGTAAGGTGTCGGCTAATATAAGGCTTTCGAGAATAGAAATACAAATGACTTTTCTTAATTTACTTTTCTTTTAAATTGACTGAGAATGTGGAAGAAAGGGCGAAGAATAGGGGTGTCTATTCAGCCTGAAATTTTTAGGTACCCGATTCCAAAAGCAACAAATTTATAATACTTGAATCCGATCCTGAAATTTTACATCAGGTACCCGAATTCGACTCGGATATTTTAAGTCGGATATTTGGGTACCTGAAATATCCGATTAAATGAGATAATTTTAATTTTTTTGAATATATTTCGAGTATTGTTGGGATTTTGGGTATTTTTTGAATATTTCGAGTATTCAACTCAATACAATTTCTTATGCAAGTTTCGGGTATTAGAGGAGAACTAGTGTGTCCCTCGTGCCATGCACGGATAAATACATTTATAATATTTATATTTTTAATATCAAAAAAGCAATAGTTATAAAATTATATCGAATTGTTGTGAAATAGAATGTCATTACAATATCTTTAGCACTATTTTATTACTAAAGACATCCTAAAATATCAAATAACATTATTTGATATTTGAATAACTATGTTAGCCGATGTGCAAAAATAAATAGTTATCATATTATAAAATAATATTATGTAGAAATAAATCAAATCAACAATAGTTATTTGTTTGAGAAAACAAATTGAATTGGATCATTTCAAGCAAAACTCAATGTAAAATGTTAAAAATACAATACATATCATTTTGGCCTCCTAAACTTATGTAACATAGAGGCTTCAAATATTTAAAAATAAAAATGTAAGATTGTTGGGAAATATTTATAAGATGTAATAAGTCCAATACTGAAATCTCTGGTGTTTTGTCTAAGAACTCATATGTTAGGGAATTCTATTTTTTCAGGTACACTGAAGGGCAAATCTCCACTAAATATTCAAGACATTCCAAAACTGAAGGACCACTCTACTGAAGTCTGTCCTGAAGTTTTGAAGTTGAAAGTTAGAAGCTAAAGTCTTCCTGCCACTGAAGTTCACATCTGTTCTGCACTGAAGTCCATTCTGAAGTTTCCACTGAGTGATAGTCTATTATATAAGACTTACCATTTATAGCAAAAATCTCAGTAGGTGAAACACAATCTTGTTGCAGACACCAAAAATGGCAAAAAGGGACGAAGACTTCAACGAGAAGAATTCAAAAGAGCTCTATCTCACAACGGACATATTCTATGAGAGAGCTATATATACCCCGCTGCTTCAAACGCTTCAACTACCGGTTACCCTGCTTTCAACTCTCTATCGCTATCATCGCTCTCAAGCTTTCAAGCTTTCAGTTTAGAACACCTAAGCTTTCAGATTTCTTTCTCTAGTGTTCTTAGCGATCATATTGTAACCGAAGAATAGTCTTAGCATTAGATTAAGTTCGAAACTAGAAGTGATTAGATAAACTGTATATCTAACCCTTTGTGGTTGATCACTGTAAGACTGTTATCTCTCCATTAACTTGGAAAACCTCGACTAACATCGAGACACGTGCACGTAGGAGTTTTTATCTCCGAACCACGCAAACCATATCCTCTCTCTCTTTTACATTCAATATTTATTATTCTTTGTTTATCATTCACTGAATAGTGATTAATTGAAAAGAGAAAGAATTGCATTAAATTTTTTGAACAAACGAGTAAGATTTAAAACCACCACATTCCGCACAACACTTAAGATATTAGTCCATCAGTCAAACACTAGTGTAGACTGAAGGATTGCTATCTAAAGTATACAACTCTTACTGAAGTACATTCCTTCAGTTCAGGAGCCACTCAAAAGTTTTTAACTTGTAAAAATTATTAATTGGTGTATTCCCCCATACACTCAGTATACTCGTTTCGGGACCAACAAAGATGAAAGAAATAAATTGGTAAGAAGCATTGATCATTTTCTTTTGGTGATTTGCTCAAAGAAATAAAAACCATAAGCTCTAATATTTTAAGAAATATAAAATTAAATTTACAAAAATTGAAATCAAATATTATGGAAAATTTAATATTAGTCAATTAATTTAAATTGAAAACAAAACTCATATCTTTTGTGTTTTAAAATTTGTATGTAAAGATTTAATGATAGAACTATCATTTTTTTTATATATATATGCAACCTACTATATGCTAAAAGAAAGAATAACAGATTGAGCCACAATAATTCTGAAGGAAAACAAATCTATATTTTATAATATGTATAATTTTATTGAATGACAAAAATTAAAAGTTACTTAAAAATCCACATTATTCTAGAAACAAATGAAATACACAAAAATACTTTAAACTGATATTAATAGGTATTAATGTAATATCATTATGCCAATATTTTTAAGAATCTAATATACCTTCAACAACAATAGAAAATGAAAATGATAAATAAAATCAGTAAACAATAACTCATCACACTTTTTTTTCAACTACTTCCAGTCCTTTACAATTCTAATTTTTAGCATTAGTTAGTAGTAGGAAAGAAAGAGAATAATTAAAGGAATGATATAAGAAAAATTGGAAATATAAAAGGTAAAAAAATAATATAATAATGCAACCTAGAAGAATATTGGGAAATGGAAATCGAAGAGACTCCACAACATCAATCATGATAAAAAAAAAATACAATAAAAATTTTGGCTTTAGAATTTTAGGCGGGAAAAATACTATAGAAGAAGATTCCACTTTAGTATATAAATATATATAGATATAGATGAGTCGGAAGGAAGACGGCTGAAGTCTAAACGAAGGAATAAAATTAGCAATTAAATAATTAAATAAAAATAATACTCCCTCCGTCCCACCAGGCTTGGCCCCTTCTTTATTCAAATGGGTGTTTTATTTTAATTAAAAATTCGGGTTTTCGGGTATCTCCCGATCGAATCTCGAGTAATACCCGAACCCGAAATTCCGAAATTGTGCAAACTCGATCCTGTCCCGAATGCCCGAAATCTAGACACTACTGAAGAAGATGAGAAGAAGAGGCGCTGAGAAGTTTTGGGATTTTATTTCTTTAGTAATTCGTTTTTCATTGTACTTTTCTGTTATCGTTTGAGTCTGCGTTAAAATTGGAAATGTGAGGGCTTCTTTTGTTGGGCTTGTCTCTATTATATTTCGTAAAGTGAGGTGCAAACACAAAATTAGATTGGGCGAGTTATAAATAGGGTGGTCTCTGCATAAGTTGTTTAAACTAACCTCAATGGAGATCTATGCAAGTCGCCAAAGTGTTGCTGATTTGGAGTTAGATAACTGCATCACGACTAATGTACTGTTTGGGATTGTTCTTGCTGACAAGCAGAAAGTTGTAGCTGGTATTGATCCTGCCATTGAAAAAAGCATGGTTGCGTCGTGGTAAAGGAGGAGAAATCATGCGTTCTGCTGTTTCTCGTTTCACTGATAGCTCAAATATATCTGACTGTAAAGATCAAACAAAGTTTGCTTGATACCCTAAGTGAGATAGCAATGGATGGGCTTTAGAATTGATAGGCATCTGCTTTACAACTTGAAAATTTTTATAACTTGAGACGACCAGTTCACCAATTAAACAATTCACTTGATTTTCTGACCGGCACCAATAATTTAGATCAGCGGATTTGCCCAGTACTCACCAAATAGATCGATTAAAATCGTAAGAATAAATGAACCTTAAATATTGCATTCCATACGATGGAACAAATAGTTCCAAGAACCAATGGAACAACATCGATTCAGTAGAACAGAAAAAAAACGAAAAATCGACTTCAACAACAGCTCAATCAACGGGGCACATCTGTTCCACTCCGTACGCATACAAAAAAGCATAACCGAGCTCTATATCATCAGATTAGAGCAATAAAAAGCTACAGCTTTCTGAAAACCACATTACTACATACTGCATCCAACTAAACTGAACTACGAAAACAATAGGAAAAAATTGTATTCCTACCCGTGATTCGGTAATACAGGACCCGGAATTTCATGATTCTGCTCCACAGCGGCATCTCCAGCAGAAGAATCCTCCAGTTTATCAATTACCGCTGTCGCCATGCGCAGATTTGGTCGGTTAAATTGGGAAAGTTTGGGGGAGAGAGAAATGGAAATTGCCATTCAATTCTAAAGCTCTGGTGATTGGTATGATGGAATGAAATAAGGTAGGAATTGAATGGAGTGTGGAATGGAATGAAGTGTGAAATGTAATGAAATTGTTAATTCATTCCTATGCTTGGTATGTATAAGGAATAAGAATGAAATGAAATGACAATTTATTTATTAATTTAATCCTTATAATTGATAACTACAAATAAAGTAAATAAATAAATAAATTATATTTATATTGTAATGCGAAATCATACTTTTAATATTTAAAGTAAATTTATTATTATCATTTATGTTAAAAAAAATTGTCGAAATTCTCTATTTTTTCTTCATTTTTCAATTATTTTTATGGACCAAAATAATTCAAAAAAATATATATATTTTAATATAGGATATAAAACGTGGGGGTGAACATTCGGATACATAGTTCAATTTTGTCTAAAAAATCAAACCAAACCAGATTAATAAAAATGGATCGAAAAAGATAGTTCAACCAAACAAAAAATTAACTAGACCAAACTAACAAAATTTATTTTGATTTAGTTCGATTTATCCAAATATTTTATTTCGTAACTTATTCCATTCAATTTTAAAATAATTAATTAAAAAAAATAATCATTCATTTATATCTTCAATAGTTATCATGTACTAAAAAATTAAAAATCTAAATTAAAAATTATAATCACAATACTTAAATTATTAAAATATTCTCATATATCTTCAATAGTTTCAAATGATAATAAACATTATAAATTTATTAAATTTCATAGTTTGTAAATCTAGAAAAAATTAAAATAAAAATGAAGTGAATAAATTATCACATTTAATTTATTAAATAATTTTAAAATTTAAATTATATTATAAAATATAATAAAAATAATAAAATTATATATGATAAAATAATTTTATTTGATAAAAATAAATTATATTTTAATATTAAAAAATAATTCAATTTTTGTATATTCTTTTGATTTGGTTTTATCTAAATCCTATTCAAATCTAATTAGAATTTGATTTTGAAATAAAATCCAACCAATCAAATATTTGAGTTTGATTAATTTTGCTCACACCTACTAAAATGTGTATGCTATGTTATAACTAGGGGTGTAATCGAATCGAACTGAACCGAACACTGTCAGGCTCGAGTTCGGCTCGATTAAAAATTCGAAGGCTCGAGTTCGGTTTGAGTTTTGAAAATCAAACTTGAGTTCAGTTCGATAAATAAAAAACGGCCCGATTTCGGTTCGTAAATTATTCGATTTAATAGTAAATTCGAACCCGAGCTCGAACTCGGCTCGAGTTCGTTAAATATTCGAGTTCGAGTTCGTTAAAAAACTCGTTTATTAAATTATTTTGTTAATATTATATATTTTTATATTATTTTGATAAATTCGTGAACTAGTTCGTATATAAAGTTCGTGAAATATTTGAAGTTCGACTCGTTTTTAAAGTTCATGAACAAACTCGTTAAAAAAGTTCGTGAACTAATCGAAGCTCGGTTCATTAAATTATATTCGAACATGTTCGCGAACTTTTCGAACCGAATACCTTTAGGCTCGAGTTCGGCTCGAAAAATTATTCGAGCTCGGTTTGAGGCTCGAGTTCGGTTCGTTTAGTAAATGAACAAATTCGAAACAAACTTTTATCGAGTAGAGTTCCGAATAGTTCGCGAATAGTTTGGTTCACTTACACCCCTAGTTATAACAATCAAAAATAAAATCATATAGCAATAAAATCTAAATTAGAATGAAAATTTTAAATTATAAAATAACTCTTTTTGCATAGCAAATAAATAATATGAAAAAATTTAAAAATATATAATTTATATCATTTAATGAATCTTTCTAATAATATATATTTTTATTAAAAATAGTTTTTTAAATATTATAAAAAATTTAACATTTTTTTGGTAGGGGAGATGTGTGATGTATAGTAAAATTAACAAAATAATAAATATTTTAATTAATTTTGTCTTAATGAAAAATAGCAAAAAAATATATATTGAATAATTAGTTTGGAGCTTAGGAATGACTAATACTTTTGATTAGAGAGGAATGACTAATACCTCTCCTAATGGAATGGTAATTCCAAACGGAATGTCAATTCCTAATCACAATATGAACTAAACAAAGGAATGGAATGGAGGAAGGAATGGTCATTCCATTCCACCCTCCATTCCATCATACCAATCACCTCCTTAGAGCAACTACAATGGTAGAACCCCTTTTAGGGTTCTAATTTTGACACATGTATAAGAACCTCAAAATTAGAACAATCAATGATGATGGGTACTAATTTTGGGGTGCTAATACTATTTAATGGAGCTCACTTAATGCAATTTATCTCTTTTATTATTTTGATTTATATATTTTATGTATATACTATGTTTTATGATTAGTATTTTTGGACTGAGTATATAAGAAAAAACATTAATGACAAATTAATATTTTTGGACTGAGTATATAAGAAAAAACTGTAAAAAAAATATATATAAAAGTATTATAAAAATTATTAAAAGAAAAGAAAAGAAAAAAAAAGTTGTAAGAACCCAAGTCCTTAACTAAGGAGCTTGGTTCTAAAATAAGGGTTCCCCAATGCAATGTAAATTTAAGGAAGGGTGCTAAAATTTGCCAATTAGACAAGCACCCTCCCATTGTACATGCTCTTAATAGTGTAGGTTGGGAACAAGGGGAGAATTGAATTGAAAAACACATGAATATTCGAATTATTACATTTATTTTAAATACTTAAGAAAAATTCAATTTCGATTTGATTGCCTATTCATCTATTTGATTCTAATTTAATTTATATTACTTATAATCGAAGAGTATATTATAATGTCATTATTTAATACATAAAATAAATATATTATATTTATTTTATTAAATATTAATATTCATATAAATGTATTATGTATATATATTATATATTTAGTTGAATAATTACCTTTATTCGAATATTACAATGTTAAATTATATTTAAACGAAAAAAATATTATATTCATTTAATTTATAAAATTTTGAATTAAATGTGAAGTCGGATAAAAATTAGTTCTTCCAGTTTTAAACGGAGTCGGGGAACACGTTTAAAATCGGCGTAATGAATTTTGTAATAAATACTAAAAAAATTCCGTCCGTGCGACGCACGCATAGTATAAATAGCTAAATCCTAACCCTAAATCATATTCTCTACTTTAATCCGCCGTTTCTTTCCCTTTGATGCAAGGAAGCGTATAATTCAATACGAAGTAATTGTTGAGACGTTGATTATGAGAATACCCAGCAAGACAACGAGATATCAACCTCAAAGTTAAATTTTATCAAAAGAAACGTCTCCAAAACAGCTAATAAGAAGAGTATATATAGTTCTAGAAATAAAAAAACAAACCTAGGGAATAAAAATCCATAAAGATAGGACTGCTACTAAAATTCCAAATTAAACAATATAAAAACTCCAACATAACTAAAGAAATATGAATAAATATTGAAAGTTCATCTTGCATGATTCTTGCAGCTCCGTCTCCATCACCCTTCCTTTCTCCCCCGACGTCTCTCCCCTAACTACTTCGTTCCCCATTTTTGTTCAGTTATCTATTTCCCTACCCAGTTACCCGGGGATGAAGCTCTCCCTAACAACACCGATCCACCCCCCCCCTTACTTAATATTTCTTTTGCCATATAATTATCGGCAATTTATTCAATTTTCTTCATGTTTTTTTGTATTGTATATTTTTTTTATTTTGGTTTGTATATTCTTATTTCGTTTTAAGTAAAAATGGGTTAAACCCTAATATTTTTTAATATGTTTCGTAATTTCTGTTTTAGAAATGACTATTTGAGTATCTATGTTTTAAAAAATTAAAAATATGTTAAGATCTGTTTTATATATTGAAGATATGTTTAGATCTATATGTTTTATATTCAGATCTGTTTCAAACATGTGGAGTTTTAAATAAAGTTTAATTTAAAAGTAAACAAAAATTAATTACCTTTTTGTAGGTCATCGGAGGCAAGGTTATCAATGTCTAACGATACGATGGATGCTGTGGAAATAAAATTGAAGATGTAATCTAAGAATGAAATGTAATTGGTATTCCAATTTAATATATATAAAGTATTGTTGCATTTAGTAAAGCAAATAGCTAAACAATGATACACTTATCATGGACGGAGGGAGTACAATAATACACTCATTTGAATATAATATGAAAAAGTGGGACGTGAGAGTATATGAAATGATAAATAAATAAAAGAAAATTGGATACATTTTGAAAAAAATAAAAAAATTGACAGTTATAAAAACGCACGATATATTAAAGTATAGAGTATAGATTTGTGTTATGTACGTCTAGGTTTGAATATTTTGAGTTTCCGGAAACATGACCAAGGAAAATGAACAAAAATATCATCCCATTAGTGTAAGGCTGGCGGCACATCAAAAAAGTAAATATAAAATTATTTGTTTAAAACAAGAGGGAAAAAATAACTAACTACAAAGCTCTATCGTCGTCATCGTCATCAACCCTTCAAACTTCTATTCGGACTCTTCCACCTCAGTAACTTCCTGGTACACTGACCGGTTTTAATCCGGGTCTGGACACGCTCAAACTCCGAGATCCGACATGGTATAGTCAATCCGCCGGGTTGGTTGAACCCGAACTCGTTTTCTGACTCTTTCAACAAATCCCCAAATAAAGGGTGATTACAATACACCACTGGCACAAATATCCTCTCGAAATCGCCGTCTTTCTGTCCCACGTACACCGCCATATGCCCCTTCGGAACGGGTACGGGCTTCTCGAGAATCGGATCCCGGCCGTATTGTCCCCCCACGTTCGCTAGTGTTGACTTGGTCTTTGACCCAACCTTGTGAGCCCACCTGATCAACCTACAAAAGGGTCTGACCCGGCGGTGCGGTTCCGGGAAGCAACTCCCCCGAAAGAGTGCGGCGGCGCGATGCTTTAGCGAGAAACCTCGTGTTCCGGCCATGTTAAGAGGGTGTTTCTGTATTTCTTTTTCACTGCGTAGGAGCATTCGAACGAGCGGTGAAGATCAAAACAGTGAAATTGTGTTGCGGGAAGGCATTGTTTAGCAATTCGAACATGATAAATCTGGGGAGCGAGTCATGTAGATAAAAAGAGACGATGAGATGAGAGGATAGGAAAGAGGGATAATCCGTACAATACAAAGGAGAGAAGCGTCAATATATATAGAAGCCGTGTGAAAATTGGGAAGGATGAAATGTAACGGAAGTTTCCCCCACGCATATTTGGCGTCTCCTTTTTATCTTTTCTTTCTAACAAAATTTCGAATTGATTTGATATTTTATTAATATTAGTAATTGATAGGATGTAGCCCCACTAACGGGTCCAAACGAGACCAAGGCCCAAGTACCTCGGCCCAATAGCAGCTCGGCCCAAGAGCCCAATTACTTCGGCCCAGAAGCCCAGAGGCGTAATCCAGCCCATGACCCCGGATTTAGCGCCCCACTATCTCGGATTCGTTGTAACTACCTCTTATTACCTATAAATATAGTCTCTAAAGCTAAATTAGGGACGGATTCTGTACTTTTACTCTTGAGAACTCAAATTAAGATAAAGGTTCTCTTTTCTCCGTGGACGTAGATCTAATTAACGATCGAACCACGTAAATCTCGTGCCCATCTTATTCTTCATTTTATCATCGTAAACTCACTCTAAAAATCAAGATCGAACACTGGCGCCGACTGTGGGAACGAAATTATAAATTCTGTGAAATCGATCGACGTTTTTCTGAAGTGAAAATATGATGGTAAGATCTACCCGTACCACTGCTATAGCTGTTGTTGCTAAGGGAAAGCAAAATCAAGCTAATCCGTCCGACCCTCTACCTCGCACCTCGGCCAATGAGGAAGATGTACTCCAACTCCGACGCGATCCTACAATCCGCCGAACTCCTAATGGCCATATAGAGGATGTGTTGTCAGGTCGTTCTGATGGTTCGACTGGTAACAGTGAACCAAACCAAGGTCACCGACCTGAGAATGCCATACTCCCACCTCAGCTAGGAGATGCACTTAAGGCATACTTAGACCTCCACCAACAAGACTTCCTCAAGTTCGCCGAACAACATCGGCAGCAAAGTCAAGACGAAGCGGACAAAACTGAACCACCGCGACATCAACCTCGGCCCCCGAGCCTCCAAATTGTTGAGAAAAGAAACGACGAACTTCCCCAACGACAGCGTAATCGCCGAGGAAACAATAACTTCGTCTCACCTCGGCATGGTTCAACGTCACCTCGTCGAAACGTCGGTCCGTCCCGACGCGACGAAAATGACTACAGACGTGGTTCGGCTTCACCTCGTCAAAACGTCGGTCCTTCCCGACGTGACGAGGATAACCACAGAGAGGGGAGATTCGCTGTCTATAGCCGAATTGCTACCCCCTTCACCAACAAAATACTCTATACCCCGCTTCCGCCGACGTATAGGGTACCACCCATCAAGCCATATAATGGTTCTTGTGACCCTAGCAACTTCTTGTCACAGTACCAGTACAACATGTTGAACCAAGGGCTCGCCGAAGATGTATACATGTGCAAGGTTTTTCCCGAACTACTGGTAGACAATGCACGGAAATGGTTCGATAACCTCCCGCGCTGCAGCATAAGGTCGTATGCCGACCTTCTAGACGCATTTGAACGACGTTTCTTCCAGAAAGCCGAAGCTAAGATCAGTTCGGCTCAACTCCTTACATTAAGGCAAGGACGAGGAGAATCAATCAGCGACTTCTTGGCAAGATTCTATAATGAAAGCCTTAAGGTCGACCGCCTGTCAGACGACGTCCTTATCTCGGCATTCCAAAATGTCATCCACTCCGGCACTCTCTTCAAGGAGCTCGTAAAAGAGCGCCCCCAAACCTCCAAACAGCTATGGAGGATTGCTGATACATTCGCCGAAGCGGATGAGGCCGATAGGAGAAAAAGGGCGGTGGACCGACCTGAAAGTCAAGACAAGAGAAGAAAGGAAGAACGTGTTGATCATGGGCAGAATCGACGAGGTGCCCTTGAGAGGATACAGTGAGGTCCACTGGCATTCCGTCTCGGACCTCGGCCCAGTCAAGAACCAGGTCGATCCGCTCCTTTGACCAAACCTCGGACGGATTCTGTACTTTTACTCTTGAGAACTCAAATTAAGATAAAGGCTCTCTTTTCTCCGTGGACGTAGATCTAATTAACGATCGAACCATGTAAATCTCGTGCCCATCTTATTCTTCATTTTATCATCGTAAACTCACTCTAAAAATCAAGATCGAACAGTAATTTATTGGTTTCGGTCAGGGATACTCTCTTTGTCTCCCACTAAAAGTAGCTATGTTTAACCAAATTTTTTTTACAGATTTGATCAAACGTGTTCACTTTTAGTGGGACGGATGATTACTTATTTTCATTATTTTCAATTTCTTTTACACATAAAATAAAGAAAAAATCTAAAAAATGAAATGATTTTCCTAAAAAACTTGTGATTTGTTACTTGCAATAGCTCAATCTAATGTACCATGCTGATGCTAACATTTATACTCGCATAACATTATACTTTCAAAGACCACATAAACATAATAAATGACAATGAGAAAGAACATTAAATATGATAATTAGACTATAGAACTTGAAATTAGAATAAATATATGTTGTGGAGTTAGTTTGTAGGAGGCGAAACAAGAACATTAAAACTCTTGGAGGGTTCGAAAGTACTACTACTACGTGTTACTTAAATAATAATCCGTACATGAGTTGTACTCTATCTAAGCTTGAAATGTGGTGGGACCCAACGGCCGACTCGATAATGCTTCCACATATGAATCCACTTTATTCAAACCTCATGGGCCGGACGGTTCGCTTAAAGTGGGCCCTATGGCCCCTCTTGCCCTTTAATATCTCCAACGAATCCCTCTCATTTGTCCAAACAAAACTTTAAAATATTTGTTTTCTATGTCAACTTGGAACAATGTAATCCTCTACTAGACTAAGACTACTACTGGTGATACTTTGATATTACATAGAAATTCAAGAGCAATTACTAGTCAGCTTCGATTTTTTAAAAAAATATATTCAGTCAATGTTTGGGGGTCGAATTGGACATATATACAGGATTATACGATTTAGGTACGTGAATGTCTAAAATATATTAATTAATTAGTTTTTATTTTCGATTGTTCTACGAAATAATTTTCAGAAAAGAAAGGTACGTAGTGATGTCGATCGACTAGGATGTATTGGTTGGTTTTCTTTTTAATGAATAATTCAATTTCAAAAGTCTTATTGAAATAATAATAAAAGAGCTACTGCATAGAATACCTTGATTTTAATTTTTAAATGATAGTCACCTATTTTTGGTCGTTTGGTGCCATTAAATTAGTATATGTTGAATTTGTCTGGTTTCATATTTGTGGGGTATCGTAAAAAGTTGACTTCTGATATGGCTTTTGATGAAAAGGGAGAAGCACTAGTTAATTTATCGTGCAACTAGCTAGTTTATTAAATTGATTTTTTTATACCTTTGATTCACTTTATAAGCGGCTGCGCTTCCTATTTATCCTTTTCGATAAACCAACTCCCTATTTATATGTATATTCATTCAAAACTATGAATATTTGCGTTTGATTTTAACAAATGAATTGAATCTGTTAGTGATGGATTAAAGATTTCATATTATTTATCAAAATATGTATACGTAAATGAAAGAAAAATTAATGATTAATTAGTAAATGAATTAATACATTATGAGTGTAATAAAAATCTTTCAATAACGTAGGTAATTGGAAGTTAGTGGTGAGTTAAAAATATGAATATAATTATTAAATAAAAATATGAAATTTTTTTATTGATGAAGTCATGTATATAAGTGTTCAAATTTTTCGTGGACGGAAAGTGTTTTTATTATTTTTAAATAAAAAAACCCCTTTTTATATTTTCATTAATAAAACAATTAATAGACTGTTGTATGCTTGTAACCTCTTCACTGACCTAACCCAATTTCCCAACCGTTATTTGGAGAGGGTGGCAAGCAAGGAAGATATGACGCGCCATAACTTCAATTGATAGTCATGTCATTAATTCCACATGATCACAAATAAAAACCAAATTTCAGCACTACTCTAGACTTCACTGTGTGTGTATATATATATATATATCATGTATACAAAAAAGAAAATAAAATATAAAAAGACAAATAAATATAATACATATAAAATAAAGATTTCATATAAACCACAAAATAAAATAAATTCCCTGGCCTAACCTCTTCAATCAGAATAAAGCAATGATGTTTTTTCTTGGTGTGGCAGCAGCAGCTGTGCTGAATTCAAACATACAGATAAGATAAGATAAGATACACATCCAAAATAGGAACTTCATTAGGCGTAAAATGGTGAAAATAAATTGGTGAGATTTTATCAATTATGATTAACTCACTAGGCTGGTGAAAGTAGAGGCCAACCGGTAACAATATCTTAAAAAATTAGAGGACATAAAGATAAAAAAAAGTGCATTCTAATTATAATTTTTAGATTTCACCTACTCGTTATAGAACAAAAAAATGGATAAGAATAGATAAGAACTTAATTTTTTTTATTATTCCTCATTTATCCAAGCAACGCAATTTTAAACAAATTAGTATGGAGTGGTGTGATTTAAAAAAGTTGTGATGGAAATCATCTTTCCTCATTTCGATTTTCCAATGCGAGATAAAAAGTGTTTTGGGCCCATCTTTTGTAGATTGAGAGCATATTACATTCGATAAAATATGAGAATCATTAATCATGTTATCTAAAACATAAGCCCATTCTCACTTAGTCATGTAATAGATGAAGAAAAAGAAACGACCTTCACCATAAAATAAAACACCAAATCTAGTACTACTAAAGTCTAGAGTAGCATCAAATAATAATTCACTTTTTATTTAATGTAAAAAGAATTCAAATTCAAATATTGGAAAATATGATATTTAAAGATAAAATATTATAAATTAAAAAAATCTGAAAATATTTGGAACATTAAAGCAGTAGTATCGGACGGACCCATGAAGAAAGGAAAAGGTAAAACAGTAAGGTAATTAAATTTTCCGCGAAATGTGAAAGAATGAAGAAAATAAACGTCAAAACCCAACGCCCTCTCATTTTTCTGAATCAACAACTGCTGCTGCAGTCGTAGACACTGAACTGTACTACACTCTGATCCGATAGCCCGTTTCTAGACAGAACCGATTATCCGATTCGTAAAACTGACTCATACACCGAAAGCAGTACTACTACTAGTGACCGAGCGCAACTGGTCGGATCCAATTAGATCCGAATATGGACGCGTTGCAGGAATCGGGTTGGGAGGAGCTCCGGAAAGAAGCTCGGAAGATCGAAGGCGATATTGATGTCAAGCTATCCTCTTATGCTAAGCTCGGCGCTCGTTTCACCCAAGGAGGTATAATTTATCTTCATACGCCGCTGATATGCTGCAATTTTGATTTTCTTAAACAGCATTTTTAAGATGTGGTTTTTGCGATTGCTGATATGGTTGTTTTTCAATTTGCATTGGGAAATCGTGTCTATGAATGAATGAATTTACTAATTTACCTTAGTTATGGTTGGAGAAGATGCAAAAAAGAGGACATCTGCGATCTGTCTTCTAGATCACTGTTGTTTTGAATTGTTACTAATAATCTTAGTTCGTGTGCGACTGCATGCGAAATTTGGTGGAATTTTGGATGCTCCATGATAGTGGATCTGTTCATTACATTTTCTGAAGTTTTCTTTTTAACGTGTTTTGGTGGCATTTGAGATTTGTATCCTTAAAGGACTTTGAATAACTAAAAGTGAAAATGAAGGATGGAAGAATATAATGACCTTTTTCTCTTTTTCTAGATCAGAGATATTTAGGAGTTCCACTTAACAAAAAAGATTATAGTTTGAGAAGCAATACCTGTGCAATGTTACATGTGAGTTTAACGGGCTGTCTGCTACCATATAGTTGTGGATGCGTATTGGTGTCCGTGGTTACTTCATGTTGCTAGGCAGGCTATTTATTTTCCTTTCTACAGTGACCCGAGCATAGAAAAATCTTGTCCTTGTGAAAACTATTATCTTAAGTTGTCAGTCTTTAAGATATATGTTGAAGACCATTGTTAATACCCCGGTATTTCCTTAAATTGTGCCTTTATGAAAGTGACATCAGGTGAAATGTCATAATATTCATGGGTAGCCTCTGGGCATGCAATGCAGTTTGCTATCCCATGTTACTCTTTTGTGCATTGTTTGCTGTATATGGTAGCTGCAGCGTCTCTGATAGAAAGCTGCAGCTTGTTAGAGCCTGATAGAAAGTTAAAACAGATTAATGCTAAAGAACACCTAAACTCTTAAAGATCATCTTCACATTGGTAGTTCTTGGTGTTGGTAGTCACAGAGCTTCTCTAAACTATAAGCAAACTTTATCTTCTGCATGTGTGTATGAGTTGTATTCATTATTGTTATATTGGATGAATACAAATGAATGGATTTCTATGGTAAAGTATGGATGAAGTACATGAGCACTAATTTATGTTTCAACATGGTTCAATATGGTCAGGGAAGTGGTGCAGATATTTTGGGTTTGAAGATCTTTCCCTTCGAAATTTTCCATTTTCTTGTTGGCAGAATAGTCTTATTTCCCTATAGGGAGTACAAATTGGCGGATAAGCTTATGTTTCTTCTGATTTTCAGGTAATGTGGATACCAGTTCGCCGACTCTTGGATCCAGCAGGTCATGGAAGTCTATGGAAATGGAAATTCAGTCATTGCTTGAGAAGCTACTTGATATAAATGACTCAATGAGCCGATGTGCTGCATCTTCTGCTCCCACTACTTCAGTTACCCAAAAGCTTGCTAGACACAGAGACATACTGCATGAATTTACGCAGGTAATTTATTGTGTAATTTTTTTCATTTTCATGACTATATGATACTGCCGATACTAATAATTGACATGGTTATTGTTATTCATACCCCACCATACTTTGTTGATATGGTTCATTCATTTGAACTATAATGTGAGTTTGGTACTTCAGCCATTCTCGGCAGCACTAAATCCAGAATTCTGAAGTTTCTTGTACAACTGCTATTGGCTAGACCAGACATGTAACAGTTGTCTTGTTTAGATGTTTATATGGTTTATTATGTAAATGGGTCAAAAATATCATATAAGCTTACAGTCGTGCTCTATTTCTTTGAAAAATCTATTCCTATGTTGATTCATTTGTTGCAAAATGCCATCAGAATTTAGATATATTTTTTACTTGTGAATGCAATAAACTTTTCATTCTGCAGTACTTCCATTATTTTATAATCTGGAATGAAACAAGTTAGTATTGCACTGTACAAAATATTAAGACTAAAGCTTTCTGTGAGTTTTGCAGACGTTTATGCGTCTTACTATATTTGAACTATGGGGTTCTGCTTTTATAGTATTTGAGCTAATTACATCTGTCTAAGAACGTCTATAATATTTGAATAATAGTTGGGTTCCTTGCACTAGGACTCCTCAATGGTGAAATATTCTGTGAGATGTTATCTTATGTGATGATTTTGCCCTTAGCTGGTATATCGTAGTGGCAAAAATGCCCTTGAAAGGCATAATCCTGCATTACATATGAAAACATCTTGGTGGAATATTTTTGCTGGAAGGGAGCCCTAGGCTATACCGTGATAATATGCAACTCGCAAGGTTAGGATGTAATCTTCTGAATAAATAAAAAGTTTGCATAGATCAGGTGACAAAATTGATCCCTCCTTAAAAATATACTTTCTAGCTGCAATGTGGATCCACTATAACTCTGGATATTTTTGTAGGAATTTAAGCGAACCAAGGGAAATATTAACTCAATGAGGGAACACGCTGAACTTCTTAGCTCTGTGCGAGATGATATCAGCGAATATAAGGTGATCATCTAACTGTGAATATTAACAAACTTGTTGATTCCTCTCTAAATGAAAATTGAATTAATTCAGGCCTCTGGGAGCGTATCTCCAAGAATGCAATTACTGAGGGAGAGAGCTGCTATACATGGAAGCATTTCTCATGTAAGATTGTTAAGCTGCTGAATGCTCTATTTTGCTTGGTATTTGTTGCAGAGAAACACTTGTTTGTGGTACAGTGAGCTGGTGGCATCATTGGATTACATTGAAAATGCTAATGCGTTTAAATTAACTTTCTCAATGGAAACTACTAGATTTCTCTATAAGGCATCGCTGTCATGCAAGCAAAATTTTCCACAAGCTCCAGAATAGGTATTATTGGGCCCAGGGATGATAGAAACTCACCCAAACTCTTATTTTTTCTGAGAAATGGTAATTGGAATAAAATACCCTGATACCAAGCAATTAGAAGTTGCAACTTTTAAAAATGCCATTGATTCAGATATCCTTTATTTTAAGCAAGTATTGGTTATTTTAACCCATAATTAAAGTACGTCTTAGCTAACAGTTTACCCCTGTCTTGGTTGACTTGGCCTTTGTTGTGAACAAATCATAGACAACTCTGCCAATCAGATAGTTAATTATGCCGGTGTTTTCTGTGTCGCACTTTAGCCAAGATTTGCATAAATTCTATACAGCCTGTAAAAGGTATTCAATCTTTGATTGGTACAATATTTAAATCGACCCTTCTGCAGATTGATGATGTTATTAGTCAAGCACAATCGACTAGAGCAGTCTTGGGCTCGCAAAGGGCTGTGTTTGGAGCTGTCCAAGGAAAGGTTAAGCTACTGGGCGACAAATTTCCAGTTATTCGTGGTTTAATAGGTATTTCCCTTGATTGATATACACACACATATATATATATTTGTGTTATATTTAACAAAAAAAGAACCCAATTACGATCGTATTGCTACCTGATCCACACAGGTTCAATCAGAAAAAAGCGATCAAGAGACACTCTCATCCTATCTGCTGTCATTGCTGCTTGTACGCTTTTTCTTATCATCTATTGGCTTTCAAAGTGAACAGATTTTTGATATTTTAAAGTTAAGTGAGAGGAAAGAGGACATCCACACGAATTTTTGGTGCATGTACATTTTGTGTAAAAAATGTATGGTTTCTTATAAATCCTTGGTTCAAAATGCTTATATTGATGGAGGAAGTGCATTTCTATTTCATACACTGCAGAATGCAGATGATGTATAGGACACAGTTCCTTGACACAGTTCACCTAAACCCTAAACCCTCACTTTACCCTTTACCAATCAAAGTAAACCCATTTTATTAAAACTCGTGCCGAGTTAAAATGGGAAGAACATTGGTGGACGGTTATTTTAACAATTAATAATACTGTTCCCACTTAAGTTAACTACATTTTATTAAAACCCACGCCGGGTCAAATGGTGCATGTTTTTAAGGAAACTTCTCATTTTGTCATTTTCGTCTATCCACAAAACTTCTTCTCACTTTAAACTTTCCATTTATAATAAGTGGACCCACAACTAGGGATGAAAATCGGGTACGGCGGTTACGGATAGTAGCTATACATACCCATACCCGCGAAGGAAGTTCGTACCCACCACCCGACCCGCCACGGGTATAAAAATCACTCATACCCGCAACCCTCCGGGTACCCATACCCCGGTGGGTACCCGTAACCCGACGGGTACTCACGAACCAGCCATCCATCGGACCGAATTATATCGGTCGAGTTAACCACGAACCCGTTAGCTAACCGGTCTAATCACATTAAATTAATTTATAATTTATAATAAATGAAAAACTATAGTGAATCGGTGAGACCAACAAAAATTTGGTAGAACCGATGACCTGAGAAGCGAGTCTTTTGGCAAAAATTTTAAATTTTAACTTATTTATTATTTTTACTTGAGTTGACAAATTTAAGTTCAAAAATTGAAATCTATGGATTTTATAGGAGCTCTCCTTTGATGTAGTTCCTTAAATTTCCAATGTGAGATAATAACTTAGATTTAGATAGGTCTTATAGGAGTCATCCTTTGATAGAGTTCCTTAAATTTTCAATGTGGGATAAAAGCTTAGATTTGGATGGGTAACTAGGTGGGTATTTCGCGGATATTTGGTGGGTATTTCGTGGATATTTCACGGGTATTTCATGGGTAATTTTCGTGGGTATGGATAGTAACTATCCATACCCATACCCGCAAACTAAATGAATATTAAATTCTACCCACGAATCTACCCGTGGATATCAAATGCCTCTCAAACCCACCCCTATTAGGGTCGGGTACCTGCGGGTATCGGGTACCCACGGGTAAATTGTCATCCCTACCTACAACACTCACTACAAACAATTCAATTTAAAATAATACATTAAGTGATATTCAAATTCCACTAATTATAAACAACACAATTTAAAATAATATATCAAGTTGGAACCAAATTCCACTAATTGCATATCACCATTAAGGTCAAAATAACTACATTAAAACTCGTGTCGGGTCAAAGTGGGAACAAGTTTAGTGGAGGGAGTATATGTTAGATTCATTAGATACCCCAAAGTTTGTGATTAATAAATACTACAATAAAAAAATATTTGTTTGATAACTATATCAGTTAGAAGTGTGAGATTAACTTAATCTAAGGATTTGCTTGATACCTTTATAGGATTTAATATTATGAATAATTCTCGCAATTAATCTAATCCGAAAACAAAACCAAGAACCTCAAATAAAGTTTGATGAATTTGTTGTAGAATAATTATGTTCTCGAGGTGAAGTGTGGCGTTTTGAACGACAGTACGAAGGGTGTTGGTACAAGTCCATCGGATCCACCATTAAGAATTAGTTTGGACATGAAATAGCAAGGAAGCAACATAAGTATTTTGTTGGTTGCGAAGAATGAAGTGATGGTTGTTATATTAATATATGTATGAATGGTATGGGATTGAACATTGCAGATATAGACGGGAAGGGGGTTGGATGACGACAATGACTAGTAATTGGTAGTTACTGTTCGTAAGGAAGCATCGCGACAAATGCTTTTTAATGCGTGTGCATGGGTCCCATTTGTATACCTCTTTCTCCATTTCTTATTCAACGTTTCAATTCATACTTTCATACCCAATCGCCCAATCCCAACACCTATAATTTATCTTAAATGATGTTTTGAGGTGTGTTCTTTAATTAACACTCTGTAACTGTTAACATATGTAAGTAGGTAATACTACTAGCTTATGACTAATATATCAAAACCATGAATCAGGATCTTATTAATATATATTCTTCATTCTTCAACTCATTTCCTCATAAAGCTTTCCGTATCCTGCTCATCTTCTAAGGATTTTGAAGAACACAAGAAAAGCTCTAAATGCATGCAATCAGAAATAATCGATATGAAGATCCCCAATAAATTCAAAACGAAGAAAAAGCAATCTGATAAGTTGCTCAGTAATTTTAATTGTGTTCTTGTCTTAAAAGCTTGTAACTTCAAATATAATAAAATAATAATACGACATATATAAATTTAAAAAAAAGCAGGCGCTAAAAGATGTGAAAAGTAGGGTAAACCACAAATCTTAAGCAAAAGTGTATATGAATAAATCAAAGACATGCATGTGTGGTGGATCATTTAGTCGATGACAAGTTGAAACATGCTACTATATAACTGGGAAGAAGAGATCAGAGGCAGAAATAGAATTAGGGAAAGAGGTGGAACAAAAACATGTTGGAATTAATGCTTTATGCCCATAACTATCACGTGCCTAATGTATCACTATATCCTTGTTTCTTCGCATTTAAAAAGAGGGGATGGAATGGGAGTCCAAAAGCTACACTCAGATTCAAATAAGGTTCTTTTGCATCAATTGCTACCATGTTCTTCAACTCTAACTTTTTCCCACATTTAAAACTATTAACTTTACCCTCTGTCTCTCTCATTAAAGTAGGGGATTGAATTATTAAATCTAATATACAGATACAAGATCTAGTTTGCTGAAATTAATTTGTAAGCTTTTCTGAGAGCATGCATTATAGATATAAATGTCTGAATGACTCTAGCTAGCTGTTTAAATAATTTCCATTATACTGTAGTTTTATTCCACGCTAGATATGTGTGATGTGCACAGCTGAGTATAAAATACTAGTAAGATTATATGTTCTATGCTTGATTTTTTTTTTCAAAGATGTTCTGATAGCAAATGGATTATGGAATCCGTGTGTATAGATTGTTAAAGTGGAAGGTAGTTGTCGAGCTAAAAATATAGGCAGGAAGTAGCCAGGTTGTCTTTCTCTGCTGTACATATGTATGTGTATGCATGTATTTGTACACAGAAAAGAAAACCCTACTCATCAGTTTCAGATGCTAAAAACATGCATGCTTCACTGCCCCCAACTCATTAACTCATTTCTATCTTATCGATCTCTGCACACACACATATATATAAAAGAATTCTACATGCTCTGCTGTGGGATCTGAGCAAGTATGTACATATATAAAATATGTATATAGATTGGTGGTGTGAGTGAGAGAGATTCTTACGTGTTTCAATATTAATTGTGTTCTGCTCTTAGTTTGTTTTCCTTTTCCTTGAAACATTTAAATTTTATCTTTAGAAATAATATCCTTATATATGCTAAAACACACTCATTACTGGGAAAATAACACACAATGCTAATACTTTTGTTTAAATTAATATCCCACTTCACTTAGCTAGTCCACACTTTCTTGCGTTCCATAGGTATCCAAATTTTAATTTTACAAGTTTGTTTAAATTTCAATATTTAGTTTTTCAGCATCATTAATATTAAGCAAGGCAGTTTCAAAAGATGATTATTATTTTAAATTTTTAGGATAATATTAAATTAATAAATCTAATAGCTAGCTAGACACACACATATTACCATATATACACCATAAATATGCTTATGTGCGTAGTCAGAGTAATATAATGGATGTAATTTAATACTCCCTGGACGGATGGAGTATTTGTTACTAAAACCCTAATTATGAAAAAAAAAATCAGCTGTTAAAAGTAATTATTGTCTAAAACTTGAAATTGACTGCTACTAAAAAATGACTGCATAATTATATCCTAATTATGCATATACAGTAAATAATACATAATCAATAATAACAAAATGATAGATCTAACTATGAAACTAAAAAACTAAAAAGTGAAGAAAAAAAGAAATCATAATAAGTGAAAATGGTCATATCCAAACTAACCATATTTTCATATTTTAATTCAATAATCTTGGACAAATGCTTTCATTGTAGGAGTTGTGGTGCCTTGAATAAAAATCACTAAATTGGTGAAATTGCTTAATCTTTCGAGTAAAGCATGACTAATTTTTTCTCAACTTCTTTTATAGCCTTTTATAAACTTGTAGAGTATAATTTTAATAGAGACAGGCAGTTTAGTTCCAGATAGAGAGCTACACCGAATAACATTTATTATATTTACTATTTCAAAGTATACGTTTATCACACTTTTCCCATAGCATCATTATTTTATAGACTCTCAGATCAAAATCGTCAATAAAGACTTTTATAACATGTGTAATTTTATGACGATAATTTTATAATATGAATATGTAATAGATAATAGAATATCATATTGTACATATTATACTCTAGAATCATATTCGCACAATAACGGCTTAATTGATTTGATAAATATATATAATTATGATTTATTTAAAATAATATTTTACATGTAACTAAAATATATACTAATACATATGATCATATTAATTAATAGATCATAATTTTTTGTCGAATTATGTTGTCGTTATACTACTACGTTTTTAGAACATTTTACGAATAATATGATATTTTGTTAACTCTAAAATTTTTATTAAAAATTATTGTTGTTAAAATAAAAAATGCAGCATCTATTCTACCTAAATTCTACTGAGTAGAAACACTTTCTCCTTAAAATAGAGACGTTTTCGTTGTGGCGTTGCTAGATTTATGCAAAGTCACAAAATCTTATCTTGGAATATACTTTAATAAAGTGTCGTCGTTAAATATTATGGCTATTTACTTTGTCTAGGAGTGCTATTTTTACTCTGGTTTTTTTTCGTAGGATGACAATTTAAATCGATATTTTTTATATTTATGTTATGGAAATGGATAATTTAATCCATTAATCCTTACATAATTCGGAATTCCAAAAGTTTATAAAGAAGTAGTAGTATATTCATATTTTTCTGCATGCATGAATAAAAAAAAGGCTTCATTTCGTTTTTTGTTCTCTTTGTTTGAAGTAAATTAATCTGAAAATAAAATACTCCATTTTCCGTGCACTGATATTTGTTACGTATTTTTTTTTGGGTCGTTCACTAAAATTTGTACACTTCAAATTTTCTTTTTGTATCGCACACATTTCAATTGAATAATAATAATAATAAGTGAAACTCAAACTCAACTAACTAGATTTTTTCATTTAACGTCAAAATACTACATTAAATTAATACATTAAATTAATACGTGTTGGATCAAAATGTAATAAAATTTGTTGGCGGTATATATTAACAATTTTTGGTGATAAAGTAATTAAAACAAAAGAGGTTGCAGAAACTCGGTAGAGTAAAGGACAAAAGTCTTTATATAAATGAAAAGACTTTTATGTGTTCAGCCTTCACTGACAATTACGTATCTGTTTGCGTCTCATCGATCAGTCATATCATAACCTAAAAATTAAATAAAGAAAATATTTAACCTGGCTGGCCTTTTTAATTGCTTCGTCTTATTAAATTTACTGCATGCTTAGTTATGGAGTATATATATTTTATAAATTGGAAGATACTTGTGTAAAATCTTTATAAATATTATAATTAAAAATAGTGATTATTGGAAAAAGAAAAGATAGAGGTGGACAATAGCAGAGCCCTAGCTACCACTTTTCTAAGTGGCTACCCATTATTAATTATTGGTTAAACTATATGTTGTGTTGAATTAGGGATTAATCCACAACAATAAATAAAAAAAGAGTATGAAGGCTTTAAGTGATTTGAAGTTTATACTTCGAATTTAATAATGGAATGTAACTGCAACAGCTTGGTCCTAGTTTTACGGGCATAGCCTGCAAAATAAAACCGGAGAATGGTTAAAGTTTCCCGAGAAGAGACTCCGACGCTTAAGTCAGCGCATAGTAGACTTGAGAGTAAAACATTTGTGCAAGTTGTGAGTAAAATGCAGAGGAATGTCTTTTATTAATGAAAAATGAATGACATATATATATATATAGCACAAATATTAAGGGTATATGAGTGATTTTACCGAGATAACAACCTTTGATGTCATAGTACAACTAGTAGAATCCTCGCCTATAAGAGTGCGCCATGTGTTCAGTGGTCCTACAGGACTAGTAGCATATCTCCATGCGGTTGGTACTTATTCTAGGAATGTCAGAAACATTCTGACATGTGTCAAGTAATTAGGCCATCATGTATCATGCGTTGATCAAAGCCCGCAGAGGTTTCCTACGGCCCGCATAGGTCTCTTAAAGCCCGCAGAGACTTTTGAATCTCTAACGCCCATAGAGGTCAATGATTTGCATGAGTCTTACCTTGCAGAGCTCTTAAGCTCCTCATAAGTCGTATCTTGCAAAGCTCTTCAGTTGTGCTCCTTTAATCAATCTTTTAAGAAATTCTGCTCTTGGAGACCTCATGAGTTCTCTATATTGATATTTATCCATATCAATGTGAATTGTACATGACCTTAATTATTAGAGCACCCTAGGTAGCTAATTAAGTTAGCAAAAATGAAGTTAGCTAATACATTTTTGATAAAGTACTATAATTAAAATTGAACGTTATTTCTGATATGGTGATTTAAAGATTAAGCTTTGTTACGCACGCCACTACAGATTCAGGGATGCAGTTCTACTTTTGGTTCAAGCTCAAAATTAATTATATTTATGATAAATAATATCAATATTTAATATTATATTTTATATGTTAAATTACTATTGTACCACTAGTAGGGTCGTTATAATTATTTTGTTGCGAACAATTGAAATATATATTCGTATATTAAAGTGTTTGTTCTTTCTTTTTTATTTTTAATAGCAAACATATATTTATGAGGTATCTTATATCACAGCAAAATTAAATTTATCTTTGTATCACAACAAAAATAAATTAAGAATGAAATTTGAAATATTTCAACGTTTTGATATCGAAGAAAAACAAAATAATTTTATTTTCAAATTATAATAGAGTTAATTATACAAACTAGCTAAAGAAGATAGTAAAAAACAAATAATAGTCACAAACATAACACTATTTAAATTCTAGCAATTTTGAATGTGAATTATCATAAATACCCTTCTACTTAAGTTTAATTGTATGAATGGTACGATTGGTATGAAATGTATGAATAATATTCATTCATACGATTCATACGTACATACAGTTTAGTAAAATTAAGTATCACGTATGAATCGTACGATTCGATACAATTCATACGATTCATACGTACATACAGTTTAATAAAATTAAGTATCACGTATGAATGGTACGATTCGATACAATTCATACTCAAAAATGTAAAATATAATTATAAGGGTATTTTAGTACAAGAAATTTATAAATGACTAGAATTTAACTATTATTATGTTGGTGACTATTATTTGTCTTTTACAATCTTTTTTGACTATTTTATATTATCACTCGTTATAATATATGTAAATATTAATAAAACGAACCCCGAAAAATATGGGATCCAAAGCGAAACCATTTATGTACAGTATATATGTATAATTATTTTCGACCACTAGCATTGTTTTTAGAAAATTTAGGAATCGTGTGTGTAACTAACTGTAGAGATAAGCATCTTTCTTTCTTTCTTCGTACCATGGAAATATAAGTATATATATATATACATATGTGTGTGTACAGTATACAATAGCATAGCATAGCATGGTGTTAAGTGTCAAAAGAAGAGGTGAATAAGTAGGGCCATAAACCAAAAGAGCTACTCGCGAACTATTCAAGACTCGATTCGAAAAAAATTCGTTTGGAACTCGATAGTAAATGAGTCGAGCTTGAGCAGGATGTTTAGCTCGATAATTTTATCGAGCCGAACTCGAAGTCGAACCGAGTTACTCACAAATATGTTTGAGTTCGTTTGATCACGAGCATACGAACATGTTACCGACCTTGTTCATAAACCTTCAATCGAGCATTTAATCGATCATATTTAGTCGAGCTAAAAAACTATTAAAATCAATATCAAATGAGCTGAGCTCAAGCTCAAACTCGAAAACAATCTTATCAAGCATCCTAATGTTCTAAACAAGCCGAGCCGAACTGAATACTATTCGGCTCGATTCGACTCCTTTACACCCGCATGAATAAGAGAAAGGTAATGAAGCCATGCACACGTCCTTTTCTCACCTCCACCCCCACCCCCAACCTCTACCGCATCATATCCATCTGCTCTCTCTCTCCCAAACACACACACATTCACACGCACCCTTTGGATCCCACCCCATCACACCCACCACTTGGAATTAAACCAATAAAAATTACTCTTCCTTTTCACCAATTAATTATTTAATTTTATTTCTCAATCATATTATTTTTAAAAAATAATTTGATTTAATATATATTTGATGGAGTGAAATTTGAATCTCACTTAATTTACGGTACTTAATTGAATTATGTGTATAAAATAGAGATATATATTTATAAAAAAAAAGAATAAGTAATTATTTCTTTATATATATATCTTAGATGAGCTTTCCAATTTTATTATGTCAAATTAAGATTGAAATCTTGTCTGTTTTATTTTATTATGTACATTAGAAATTCCAATCTTAAATGAAGTTTGTACCTAGAACCTTGTTGTATGCTAGACATGTTTTATTTGTTGCTGGTCGCGTATCACATTAGTAAGATTAACAACAATTAATGCCTGAACAAATACTCTATCACATGCTTTGTTTTTTATCCATATAATTAATATTACCTCCCGTACATATAAAAAGAAAGAAACATTTAATAATTATTTTTACAATATATTCCCTAATTAAGTACTAATGATACAGATTAGTTTTATTCGCATATGCATTTTGGAAATTTTTCTCGCTATTAAACAGCGGTGGCTGGACACACTAATTCAGACCTTGGTCCCCTACTAACAATTTTTTACGTATATAAAACTACTACGTACATGCACGTATAGTAGCTAGAACCAAAATACATACTTGGAACATATATTGGAAATTAAAACATGTTAAATTAAAAGACTACTACTGTAGCTATTCAGACATGTTGACGATAAGACATGTATACAGTATATATATTGATGTGATTATTATAATTTAGTAGAATAAAGTCGATCGGCGACAAATAAAACAGACTATATACATTACATCATCAGTTATATACGCATATTATATTACAGATCAGAAGAATGATACATATATATTTGCATATATTGTTGCATAATACATACACTTGAAGCTAATTGGTAGAAGAATATTGTTTGATTCTGCAATTACCTATAAATATCATAATGTTGTAGAAGAAAGTTTTGCTAGAAAATTATATTCAATACTACTCTCTTTTTTCGCTAAATATGATTATGTTTACTTATTGAACCGTCTATTAAAAATGGTTTTTCCTGAAAAATAAAAAGGTTTTAGTTTTAAAATACCCCACACCTAATTTTTTTTCATGGCATTTTACTTTTTTAGACTTTGTGCCGAATGGCCGCATTTATTCCGAATTTTTTAGGGACATGATCCTCCATGATTATTTAATATACTCCGAATTATAAAAATAAGACAAATATATATATGTACGTACCCATATTCTATCTATCACTCAAACACCAGTAAAAATACAAAGTAAGTAGTCAAATTTGATTACTCATCAACACCCCAAAAAAGAAAGTATATTCAGAAGGTCAGATCCAAGGTGGTTAAACTGTGAAAAAAAACCCCAAACAAAAGCACCAACACCACTCTCTTTTCTCCCTCTAGATCTCTATTCTTCTCTCTACAATGTAGTGCTACTATACATAGATACCTCGACAAGTCAATCTATCATCAATCAATCAAATCAATCTCACGGAATTCCATCCATCAATCCATCATCCCACACCAAAAAAGATAGCGAAAGAAATAAAAAGAGAAAAAAATGTCATCTTCATCATCTGCTTTGGCTCCCAGTCCGGACCACCACCTCCTCCTCTCTCCTAATTCCGACCAGCTCTGTTACGTCCATTGCAAATTTTGTGACACTGTCCTTGCGGTATCTCGATATCTATATCTATATATACACTCTATATATCATCACTTGTCATATTCAATTTCATTCCTTCCTTTTTCTTCTCTTCATCTTTTTTTATATATACACGTATAGCTAGAGAATTCAGCCGGTTGTTATGCTTGAAGAATATTAATGCATTGTTTGATTTTATTAATTAAATAGGTGAGTGTTCCCTGCACGAGCTTGTTCAAGACTGTTACTGTGCGATGCGGCCATTGCACCAACCTTCTCTCTGTCAACATGCGTGGATCTCTCCTCCCTTCTCCCAATCAGTTTCATCTCTCCCATCCCCTTTTCTCTCCTCACAATCTTCTGGTATGTATATAATTTTATTATATAGGGTTTCTCAACTTCGAAAATATGCCTTCTTCTTGAAGCCTATACACTAATTAAACTAGGTTTTCATCTGGTTGTGGAATTAGGGTTTTGCATTTTCTTTATATATATAATTGTGGCTAATTTTTCTTCGTTTTGGATTGACAGCATTGAATTCCTAGAGATAACTTTGTAGGTTGGGGTGTTTGTGTGTGTGTGTTTTGCAGGAGGAGCTTCGCAACTCACCATCGAATCTGGTGATGAATCCCAATGAGTCGTCTCTGTTAACTCGGGATATGGATGAGCTTCCGAAGCCTGCTGCACCTAAAAGACGTTAGATTTTTATTTTATTTTTAATTATATATGCAATTTCTACAACATCCTTCATTCTCAAGTTCTAGTTTTTTATTTTCTGGGGATTAATTTGGCAGACATTTAATTTCAGCCATATATAAGTTGGATTTTCTTTCTTCGAGATTTAGACCTAATACTGTCCTTAGGCTGTTTTCTTTAATATTAGGCCTGCATCTTTCCCTAAGATTTTGAAAACCCTAAATTTTAATCTTTTCACTATATAAGTCTAAGGTTGTAGTAATTTGATAAAACAAAAATACAAGTAACACTACTTGTTGTTTTTCTTCAGCCTTAATTAATTTAGATTTTGCGATTAAAAATTATTATAATTTCTCCCTCGGGATCCAGAATGCTTGGAAAGTGTGAATCCCCAAGAGAGATGAGGGATGGGAATCATTAGATAATGATGAAGTAGTGATGAGAAGAAAAGAAAGAGTGTGACAGTGAGAGCTATTGAATGCAGAAAATTTAAAGTAAAGTGCTGCACAGTGATTTTAATGTCTTTGTTTTGTTTCATTGCTTGTTTTATTTTCTTCCTATTTTTTACAGCCCCAGAGAAAAGACAGAGAGTGCCCTCTGCTTACAATCGCTTCATCAAGTAAGTTAAACTTAGCTTTTATTTTATTTTATTTTTTCATTTATATTATAATTTACATCATTACATGCATGGTAAAAGTAGAGTGGCATGTAAATTGTACTTGTGTAATAAATTTGTCTTTCTACTACGCAATGTGCAGTGTTTATAAGTACTATGAGATAATAATAAATGAAAAGAAAATGATTTGACGTAGGTACTTAATTAACTCTCCCTCTATTCCCAGCTATCAGAGCTAAAATATGTATTGGTAGTCTGTGTTGCAGCTTTTTACGGCTCATTTATTGAGCTAGGAGGAATCTTTACAACTTCGAGATTATTCTCATGTAATAACTTAATAAAAATTGAAATTATTATTATTTGCAGAGATGAAATCCAACGTATCAAAGCTGGAAACCCTGATATAAGTCACAGAGAGGCCTTCAGCGCAGCTGCAAAAAATGTAATAACATGATCATTTTCACCTAGGGTTCTTTTTACCTTAAGATATAAATCCAATTAATATTTGAAATTTGATTTCAATCTTGTTGTGGGGTATTGTTCTGTTTTGTTTTGTTTGAAGCAGTGGGCCCACTTTCCACACATCCACTTTGGGCTCATGCCTGATCAACCCGTGAAGAAAGCAAATGTGTGCCAACAGGTAACCCTATCTTCAAACAAAACCCTAGATTTCACGCATTATTAACTTGAATACTTAAATGGAAACCCTTTTTTCGATTGTAATTTCATTTTATTTTGCGGTGGTGGAATATTAATAGGAAGGAGAAGATGTTCTGATGAAAGATGGGTTTCTTGCTTCTGCCAACATGGGCGTGTCTCCCTACTAATTATTGCAGTCGGCGTCGTGTGCATGATCTCTCTACCTTAATTAATCTATGTCTCCCTTTTCATTTTATATATGATTAGGGTTTCTAATGTTATTATTATGATGTCTTACATATGTTGCAAGGGAAAGACTGTTGGACATTTTCGAATTGGTTTATGAGTTTCCAAAATGTTTTGGGTGGGAGAAGATAGGATTTTGATGTGCAGGCACGAGCGTACGCATAAAATTTTGTTCGTGGGGACCCTCTATTATTTGATTTCACCCATCTATATAAGTTATAATAATAATAATAAATATTTGGCGATACAAATGTATAAATATTCGACATAAAATTTGGTCTAATGTAAATGTGTTTTTGATGTGTTACATGTGCTTTTTTTTTATTAGAGTGGATGCAATTTTTTTACATAAGTTCATCAACTGAAAATTTTACTAGATCTGTCCGTTATGAGTCGTTGAAATTAATAAAAATCCAATATCTACATAAATATTTTTTTTAAATGCCAAAATACTCAAACAAAATGATCTTTTATAAATTTAACTAAAAATAAATCTATTATTTAATGGCTTGGTCAATTACAAACATAGCATAAAGAATCTTTATTATATTGATCAAAAAATATAAATGTTAATATTTATTTTTAGTTAACACTACAAGAAAAGTGACATTTAGTGACGGAAATATTAATGAATGGAGATATACCCTCACTAATTGTAAAAAATAGTTTTAGTGAGAATAAAATTTATAGTTAAAATGTCAAATTTCATCACTAATAACTTTTAGTGACAATTTTTTTTGTCCGTCATCACCTCTCGTTATTGCTTCTCTAGGTAAATGTCAATAATAATGATCTATTTTTATTCTCATTTAATGTATGTTTTCTTGTAGTGGAACACAAACATATCTATTTTCAGTATAATTATACCCTATATATATATATCATTCCCAATATCTTTTTAAATTAATAATATTGTCTTTATAAGTAGCATCGCATATATGCAAAGTAGGTAGGGTGAAGTTCAATCGCAACAATGTTTGATAAATTAATTAACAGCACGAATAAAGTTGTGAGGCCCAATCCCTCCGCTTTCTTTGTCTTGTACTTTTAACTACAAATATCTCTAAATCATCTGAAATTGAAGTTTTTCTTTAATTCTACTCTGACTTCATACCCCAAATTAAAACTTGTGCAGTTTTTTATTTCGGAATGTCCAATAAAAAAATTTAACATTTTATAAATGGACATTACTCGAATTAATTACAAAAAAAGGTTAGTATTTATTTCTCTTTATTGGAAAGCAGATGAATTTCCATGTAAGAGCAACGAATTTGATTGATATGAAGAGTTCTTGATATACTCCATATGTTTCATTAAAAATGGTTCCCTTCTTTCTGTACAGATCAAAATAATCTCTTCTTTTTATTTACCTCAATACAATTAAAACACAAAAAATTACTATAAAATGAAATTGGCCAACTTTAATGGGACGGATTGAAATGGAAAAAATGGTCATATATAATGGAATGGAGGAGTATAAAATATGGGAACCAATATTGGTTGGGATCAAGTTTTCCTCTCACAATTCTAACCTCTCGGTCTATATATGTCAGTTGATGTAATTGAAATTTATTTTAGGGCTGATTCATGAAAAGTGGCCCATTTATACATTATGGGCCCATTTAATAAGAGTGACAAACATTAACATAAATCGAAAGTGATTCTAAAAATAGTGTAGCAACGGAACAGAACATCACCAAGGCAATCACCATACCCTTTGTATCCCAAAAATTCAAGGATAATTCTATTTTGAAACATAATTCATCTGGATTTTTAATCATAAATTAATACATGCGGAAGACGAGGAATAATATAATAGAGAATCCCTAAAATGTTTATAAACAAAAATATCCGATTGTACATATATTATTGCAATGATAACAATTTTAGATTACCATACACGTACGATTGTTACTCACAAGTAGAGTATATTTTATATGCATGTATATGTTACAAAAGTTTTAATGTAATGTCCAATGTAATAGGTTTTTGGTTGAGTATTTCATATTTTGAGATTATCATGACGCGGCTATGTATTGTGTAATTTAAATTTAATATGAAGTCAAATTTAAAAAAAAAAAAAATCTGATGTTTTTTTTTTCCTGAAGAAGACGTGAGACAAGTGTATAAAGCGTGAGTTATACTATTCCAATATAGTAATTCCTCCGTCCCCTAATAAGTGTCCCATAAGGGGAAAAAAATTGTCCCCTAATAAGTGTCCCATTTCAATTTCTAAGAGTAAAATAGTATTAAAGTTCTTATTTTGCCCTTGTAATAATTTGAATATTTTTACTTTTTATATTTTCAATGCAATAATTAGGGGTAAAAAGTGTAATTTAGTTTGTTTTCTTGATAATTGAATTTTGGTATTTGGGGACACTTATTGGGGAACGGAAGGAAGGAGTATATATTTTTGACTTATTTCGAAAAAGGCCAAAATATGCCATCTCAAAAGCATTGCACAATTAATTGAGGTTTCATCTCTTCCCCAAAAATTACAAAGACAAATTGTAGGACGGTTTAATAGAACGTCAACTTTTCTGAAAATACACTCATTTGGATGTTTCAGAAATTTATTTTAACGATGATTATAATAATTATTTTTAGTTAATTTTATATTATGTGTTCTTTTAATTTAAATTTAATTTAAATAAAAAGTACTGATTTCAAAATTTCTTTCTCTGTATTAGAACCCTCTGTTTTGAATATGACAAGTACTGGTTTCAAAATTTATTTATCCTTTTGTGTTTTCTCAAACATATCCCAATAGTATTTGATTAAATGAACAAATACCATCTTAATTTAGGTGTAAGATAATGGTGAAAAGGGAAAGGAGGAAAAAACAAATGGAAAGGAGAAATGGGATGAAATTAAAATGATAAGTGGATTTATACTCCTAAGTCCTAACTATATATATATATATATATATCATAAAGTCAAAGACAATATCTGCCCAGAAAGTAAGGTATTTATTTAATCATAGTATACTGCCAACTTTGAACACTGTCTTGCTTATCTATATATTCATAGTATTTAATTGGAATTGGAACATTTATTTTTTTTTGCGATGGATAGTAGTAACTTTTTGCAGAATAATATTGTCCTTTGAATTATATAAAAAAAAATATTGTTCTTTGAAATTTTCAAACTGGGTGATGAAAAGTTACCATGTCCGGTTCCAACAATTATTCATATTTTTATCCAATTTCCATAACCCAAATATCTCATTTTCCAAAAACCTTTTTATGTATATCATAATTAGTCAGGTATAATATATTCTTATTTGCTGGTGGATGCTGGCGTTGCATGATAATTATATTTTCAATATCCAGATTAATTGAAACTAATGCAAGGCATAATACATTCACTTCTTATTCCTAGTATCTTATTTTACGAAGGCGTTGATGTGAGATTTTTTACATATATATGAAAAACGAACATTGATGTTTTTTAGTTTCTATATAATCTTTCAATATACTATGTCACAAAGACTTTATTATATATGGAGAGGGGCGAGCTTAATTATTGAAGATTTGTCTGCCACGCGTCATTATGTAATAGTGAGATAATTTATGATACTAGTCACACACAATAATAAATAAACGAACACAAGGAATCACCTACGTCTGGGTGTCACGCCTAAGGGATCAATTCACTAATCAAGAACCCCGAGTTACAAATGACATTTTACTCTCTAAGATCACTCGCATTGGTGACACTATTATAAAAGTTACAACTAAAAGACAAAATTCATTAATTTAAAAATAAATGAAAAATCATGACTTTCATCTTAAAAAGTAGTAGACAACTCTCAAATCTTTCAATGTCACAACCATGTGGCAAATGAAGGTTGTTTTGTGTAAATAGAGGTGAGAGAAATGAATAATTTAATTGAGGGTTAGGTCAAGGAAATGTCACCAATGAGTATAGTCTAAGGACTCCCCATGTTTTAAGAAATTTATTCACTCTCTGTTCGATCGTCAATTTTTGAAGTGATTTCGCGATGATCAAGTAAAGAATAAACGAGACACGAGATTTACGTGGTTCGATCGTTAATGAGATCTACGTCCACGGAGAGGAGGATTAAGTATAATATCAATGCTCTCAAATTATAGTTTGCCCAAAAAAAGGGTCCCTTTAATCTCTTATGGCAGTGCTATTTATAAGTAATAAGTTACGGTTACAACTATGCCGAGATCGTGGGGTGGTTAGAGGTCGTGGGCTGAAAGTGGGTCGAGCTGGGCCGAGCTGGGCCAAGGTGACTTCTGGACTTCTTTATGGGCCGAGCTCTTGGGCCGAGCTGCTCTTGGGCTTGTTAGTGGGCTACATCCTATCACTCTCTAACACTCCTCTTAGTAATTGAAACTAGTCTTTCACTAGACTAACATACCCTAGTGCCTGCAAGTCCCTAGGATTACCCATTTGAATTTATAATTCATTCAATAGTTGAGACAAAACACATCTACACACGTATGTATGTAGGATTACAATAATAAAGAGCTATTCAATAAAAAGCTCACACTCTAATGAAAAAGCACTCTCACTGAAACGTGTTGAATATGGTCTTCGCTCGTACGTATATGCAGTGGAAACAAACACAGAAACCAGTAGCTCAGATAATCACACGGTAAGTGTACTACTGGCCGAAACTCTTATGTATGGTGTGTATGAATATATGCTCGAGAGGTTCAAGTGTAGCAGTTGTCCATGGCCTGTATATATAGGGTGTAAACGAAAAACCCTTATGGCAACAACTTCTTTCCAAGGTAATTTGGATATTGTATATCTTGATTTCCAAATATATCTTCTTGGAGTATCTTGAATATATCTTTTTGAATCTTTTTGGAAGGTAATAAATCTTCGGATATCTCCAGGATACGTCTCACGCGAATTTCAAAACGACCATGATAATGAATAAAAAAAATTACCATGTATAAAAGATTCGCGAGCTCATAGGAATTGTCTCTTTTTCTTGAAACAACTCTTGGAATAGGTTGCACAAAGTGTAATTCTGTGCACTCACAATTATATATGAATTAAAGACATAATTGCATTTATCTTATATTCTTAATCGGTTAATCAATCATTTATACCAACATTTTGTAATTATTAAAATTAATCAGGCACTCTTAAGAGGAAAATAATTTGTAGGCGATGGACATGAAAATTCTTTAATTATTAAAATGTATGAGGAGCGCTGGTGATTGTTGTAGGCAAAATCTGTCGTACCATATCATATTTTTGCAGACCACCAGCTTTATTATAAATAGTCGAAAAATAAAATAAAATAAAGTCAGATGTCTTTTTAATATGTAGCTAGTATTGGGTTGTGTAATAGTAATCTCCCTCATTCTCATTTCATTATGTGAGTTTTTTTTTAATGTAAATAATAATAAGACAGGAAGTATTTAAAAAAAAAACTGAATTATTTATAAGTATTTTGGGATAAGATGGAGTATATAATTAAATGAGATGTTCCAAAAAAAAAAGAAGAAGATGCAAATAGTGAAACGAGAAGAGGAAGTATATATTTTGTTTAAAGAATATGTATTGACCCTTCTCCATATATACCAAAAAATATTACTCCGTTTTTATGTAGATAAAAAAACGTTGAAGGGAAGAAAAAAACAAAGTGCAGATATTCTCGTGTAGTAGACACTATTTCAACATAACAAAATTAGGAGCAAAATAAAAGCAGCCTTAAAACATTAAATGAGGCAGAGCACAACCAAACTCCTCCAATCCCCTTGTTCCATTGGTTGCAGTAACAGCAGTATCAGAAGATTTGCAGGCCACCTCCTCCTCTCCTCTCCTCTCCTCTCCTTCTTTTTCTTGCAACCCCACCCCTCCCCCTCTCCCTCTCACTTCCTGTCTCCTACTCCCGTCTACCTATGTACTACTATTACATGTTACTTGTATGTTGTATCTAATTGAATCCCTCACTCAACTTTTTCAAGGCAGCAAAAGCAAGAAAGACATGGTGGGCTAGCTGGGTTCTCTCTCCCTTTTCTCTCTCAACTCTCAATAGTAGTAAATAGTGTTTTTATGATTGTTGATAAGAATATTGATACTGATTGATTTTGCATTGTGTGTTGCAGTCTTCGGAGGTGCCACGCTGGCTGTCTGCGCTTCTTAGCGAGAAATTCTTCAATGCCTGCTTAATTCACGAGGATCACAAGAAAAATGAAAAGAATGTCTTTTGCTTTGATTGTTGCGTCGGAGTTTGCCCCTACTGCTTCTCCGACCATCCTTCTCACCGACTCTTGCAGGCAAGTGTGCGTATCTTATCTATATCTTGTGTTCAGATGAATTTCAATTAATTTGGTTGGTTTCTCAGATACGAAGATATATGTATCATGATGTCATAAGGCTTAGAGAAGCAGAGGAATTAATGGACTGTGCTCAAGTGCAAGTAAGCAACTCAATATTCAAGCATGCCATGCCCTGCTTTCTACTTTGTATCGGAAAAAAGTTTGTATTTCTTGATAAATTTGAATGTTTTCAACAATTCAGAGTGCAATTAAGTTTGTGTTATGGTGCAGTATTATATAACAAACAGTGCAAAAGTAGTATTCTTGAATCGTAGGCCTCCAACAAGAGCAATTAATAAAACTTGCAGCAGCGTTTGCATCAACTGCCACAAAAATTTGCAAGACTCCTATATCTTCTGCTGTCTCTACTGCAAGGTACCTACCTTTTTCTTGAAAATGTTATAGTTTAGCGAATGACAATTCAAGCATTTAGTTTGTTGTAAATCGTAACGACGTGATTGTTAATTTTGATGGGTTTTGTTAATTATCCACAGCTTCAACATCTACTGAGAAATGGAAGCAAGCTTTCGAGGTTTCTTCGCAACTGCAATTTTCCAACTATTTCTGAACCGGGTTTAGAAGATGGCCAATTGACGCCTGACTCTGTTTTAGAAAATTCCGGTTCAGATAGGACAGTGTCCGATTTGGTGGAATACCCCGCCGGTCTTCTCATCAGCGCCACTGCTGAATTTAGTAGGAAGAAAAGGAGCATTAATCATGTGAGCGGAGTCCGGTCCATGTTCAGACCGGTTTGTGCACCGGTTCCGGAACATTATTACTTGGAGTCGGAGAGCGTTATGAACCGGAGGAAGGGTACGCCTCACCGTTCTCCACTTTACTGATAGTAATTCATGATTTAGGAAAGAGGTGGTGGTAAATGGGGTTTTGAGGGTATCATTGGTGTTTCACGTTTGCTTTTTTACCCAAATTAGGGTAAAAACCTGACTCCCCAATTTTGATAGAGATCAATTTTCTTGGTCTTTGGTTGATACAGAACTATTGATGTGATGTTTGCAGGGGGAAAAAAAGTTAAATACCAATTGTCTTCTATAGTTTGGCACTCAATTGAATTTAAAATTGCCATAGCTCAACTTTCATTTGGATTCCTTCTACCAAATGATATTTTGTGTTGCTTTTAGGACTGGCATCTAATTTTCTTTTTGGATATCAACCTTTTACGTTAAACTTTATATACTTAAACTCTTTCCTTTCATCTAAAATATTAAATATTTTATAGGATTATATTTAAAAAAGAAAGTAGTACTCATTCCCCATAAAAAACAAGTTGTTACAAGTTGTTAGAGAGGTAAAAAAAATAGTTTATAGAAAAGAGATAAGATAAGGTATTTTAATAGTGCAATTTTCTTATTATTATGGTTTGATAAACTAATCCTTCAAACCAAATAGTAATTATTAAAGTATAATTTATTTGAGAGAAACACAAATAGTGGTATGATTAGGGCTCCCACTCTTTATGCCTCCATTTGCCCCCTGTCATGATGTATTTGAAGTACCTGTTCATTAATGATCGTGACGATTCATCGAGTGCCCTTACTCCAACTTCATTAGCTAGCAAGTCCAAGTAATCCATCTATTGATTTAAAACAAACAAACAAACACATGATGTTATAGTGCTACAGGAAGAAGTTTCATAATGTACAAACTAAAGTGAAAACAAATTAGTGTTGGGTATTTACCTGGAAGCAGAGAGAATGAGTGTTGTGCTTTGGTATCCCTTTCTCCTCCATGTTCCGGTAGTGGTGCTGCACCTCCGCCTCCATATCCTCTATCGATGGAAGCTCCGCCTTACCCGATAAAACTAGAGCCACCCACTTTGCTTGCAACTCTACCATCGGAACTAATGCAAAAGTCTGTTTTCAAGATTTAAAAAAATATTCACTTACTCAAGGCCTTCAAAACCATTGAACTAGCTAGATCTTGAATTCTAGCAAGAGAAGATCGATGACTACTACAGTGATACTGAGATGCATAGACTAACCGTATGCGGGATTGCAAGAAAAGAAAGATTGGGAGCAAGCTTTGGAGGAAATATATGGTTGTAAAGGGGATGAACACGACCTTCTTCCACAGTTACAATAATCCCCTCAGTATTCTTCAAGAATGGGAAATCATACATAAACCTAGCTATCATTTCATTTCTACCCATTTAATATAATATGTATAGAAAAGAAGGCATAATTAAATATAAGAATCATGCATCATTCATACCCTGTACAGTGGAGGATGATATCTGCATGAACAACGGCACCATCTTCAAACACAATTTCTCCATTTTCATTTGCATGATCAATCTGCGCCGGTTATCCATTATTAATTCTCCATTATCAGTAAGGTTGAGATACTTGGTAAGAAATTAGATATATATACCTTAGAGTGTTGCCACATATTATCTCGACAATCCAATTTAGAGACATGGACTTGAGGCGATCTTGAAGAGAGATGAACTTGTTTGGCTACGCTCGCTATTTCAACTGATATATCTACAGCACTTGGCCCATCCCCAATCACCACTACCATCTATTCATTCAATTCATTTTATACACCATTTTCATTTCCAACTATACATACTAATACTATATATCATCACCCCAATTAAATATATAACAAATGGAGTAGTAGAATTTTGATTTCATCTCAATTCAGATCTCAGTATATTACCTGATCTTCAAATAGGTCCGGTACCCTGTAATTATGACTGTGGATTTGCTTCCCGGGCCACTTTTCTCTGCCTATAACATTTTCATTTATTTACATTAGTTACAAAGAAAAAAGCATATTCATTTCTCTAAATAATGGTAATTAATATATAAATACATACTACTAATATGAAAAAGAAATAAAATATATATGGTTATTCGACAATTACATTATCTCCTTTTGACTTTACTCCAAACTAGAAAATTAGGAATTATGGCAATAAGAAGGAAATTCAAAGCGAGTTGAAATTTTTTAATGAAAACTAATTAGCAATAAGATTGAAACGTTATGATATAATCAACTATTGCCAAAGCCCAAGTGATAAATAATGCGGTTAATTTAAGTTACCTGAAAAATCTGCCAGTTTTGGTATAGTGTAATGGCCGTTACAAATCACCACGGCAGTAAAAATCTCTTCAGAACTGGACTCGTGATTTCTCGACTCAACAACCCATTGGTCATTGCTCTTATCGACTCGCTCAACTCGGACGACTTCGGTGTTGAAGCGTATCAACTCAACGAGTCCAAACTTGGCAGCAAACTCGTTCAAGAATTGGAGCACCTCTTGATGACCCGGAAAAGTTCTCGGATCTCCATTCTCCTCTGTGGATAATGGGTAGTCCGAAAATCCCATGAGTTGCCTGGGTAGATTTGTGCGCAGCGAAAGGTATAGGCTGCTGTGCACAATATTCCTGTTCGGGTCGACACTCAACGGGTCGGACTCAACTTGTGGATCGTAAGCCCAGGTACCCCCGAGTTTATCCGATTTCTCGTAAATCACAACATTGTGGCCTTCTAATTTGAGAGCCCTTGCCGCCGCAAGCCCCGCCACACCGGCACCAATGACCGCCACCATGAGTGGTGGCGCAATGAGGTGGTCAACGGCTGCGGGGTTGGTGGTGGGATCGGTGGAGGCCATTGCTGAATTTTGGAAGCAAGAATTTGGTAAATTATTAATTGAGCTAAGCTTTAGCCGTTTTTAATTAAAAAACAGTTGACCCACCTCCACTTTGATCTTGAATAATGAGCCGCTTCCTACAAGTAAATTAAATATGAATTCTTTAATGGAAAAACAAAGCCAGCAGGGATGGATCATGGATACAGTAAGGGCTGGTCTTGTAAGAAAGTTTGTATAATATATATTGTTTGATAATAAGATATAAAAGAAATCTAAATATCGTGTGATTTTTGTTTAAAAATATTCATCCTCTATATATCAAAAGAATTTTAAGCATATTCCCCTGATAATCGGGCAAGTTACTTGATGTATTTATAATAAGTAATGAATAAATGTGGTTGAATCAAATGCAACATGACTCTGTGTCTCTCTCCTCCTAAAGTCCTGAACTCTGTTAACTAGGCTTTACAAAGTGATGAACATGTCCCCACACTATAATTTTATTAATTCTTCCTGCCCTGCCCTGCCCTGCCCTGCCCTTGCTGATCAACTATGTTTCTTGAATCATACTGTAATTTGCTAGCACCAAACTAATTATATCTAATTCTAATAATTGTGTTTTCAAAAGATGCTTGGATTGGAAATTCATAACAAATTAAGAATCATATACATCGAAGTAATTTTAAGGAAAAAGTCCAAACACCCAACCAATTTTCACTTCCTATAAATATAGCAAGAATTTTTTGTCCTTAATGAAAAACTTAGAAGTCAAAATCAGATATTAATTAATTAAAAAATCGGGTTTTCGGGTAATATCCGAACCTGAAATTCCAAAAATAGTAAAACCCGACCCGAATACTTGAAACCGAATAGACACCCTTATGTACTTAGGGTGTAAACGAGTTGAGTCGAGTCGAGTATTGGTTTGTTCAAGTTCGAACTTGGTTCATAAATGTCAAGCTTGAGCTTGAGCTCGAGCTCGACTCAATTAGGTTCGATTATCGATATAATTCAAATTTTATCTCAAGTAAGCTCGTTTACTTATAAGGTATAAATATAAAATAATCATGGGCGGATCTATGTTATAGCTGGTTGAAGCCCAATGCAATCCCAAATTTTTCAGTTATATGTATATATACTTTAAGGTCCAATATAACCTTAGCCCACTCCAAAAAAAATTGCATGTATATAACATAGTACTTTAAAAATTTTATTTTTCAACCCACTCCAAATGTAAATCCTAAATCCATCCCTGAAAATAACAAACTAGACTTGATTAGGCTCGCGGGTATCATTGAACTCGAACTCATCTCGATATGTACTTGAGTAGTTCGAGCTCGACATGTACTTGAGTAGTTTGAACTCGAGTTTGACTCGATAAATATCAAATCGATTTTGAATTTTTCTCAAGTTAATCCTGAATAGCTAGCGAGTTGTTTGTACTCATAGAAACCATGTGTACTAATAAGAGATCGTATTGGAGGGGATTAACGGAACCAACTACTAATATCATATAGGATAATAATTCAGATGCTACAGTAAAAAAATTGAATAGAGAATTTTGGTACGTAAATAAGACCTGAAATGAAACTTAATAGGTAAAAGACTTGTGAAGAGTAACTTTACAGAAATTGCATGCATTCATCCATTCAAACATGTAAATTTTGATCTAGCTAGCTACCGTTAATAAACAAAGAACTTATTTAGTTATTTGCTTACAGAACCTCAAAACTCAACTGATATATAATTGAGAAGGCGATCGGAACAAAAAATGGTGATGATTGTTTTCTTGAAAAGAATATATAATATTAGAGACATCCGATCCTCCATCTCATGTTCTATAACAAGGATTAATTATGAGAGGGTGGATGAGTTCTGGGTGGCAAATAATCGAGGTCGAAACCTGCTTCAGGATCTCTTCTTCTTCCTCCTTTTTCTTTGTTTGGAACCTTATAAGTAGTTTTCTTTGCAACATTCACATTACTCTTCCCTTTCTCTGCATCAGTAGTATTTCCTTCTCCTGCTGAATTTTCACTCAGAACATGACGTTCGCCTCCACTCATCACCTTCGCATCGTCATTTTCCTGCAACGTACGTAAATCAATATCAGTTTCACTCATCACACACTCACTCACACACACAAAGAGAAAGAGAAAGAGATAGACACCTTGGTGATGGAGTACTGATGAAACAACTGATCCTTCGCTGCAGGATCATAGTGAGCCACCCCTAAAACTCTAGCATTGCATGAATGCATAGAAAGAAACAACACAAGAAGCAGGAACGCCAAAATGATCGACATTTCAAGTTTCCAAAAATGGATATAACAGCTTATGGTTAATTATAGCTTGATCTGAAACCTATATATATATATATAAGACAGCAGATTCCGATAGTTAAGATTAATGCCAAGAAATATGGGGGGATAGGTTACACTAAAAGCGCTATCTAGATGTGGTCTAAATCTGTTAGATGGTTCAAGAAAGAAAAAAAAGGGGTAAGAAAGAGAATCTGGAGCCCAACCTGACCATAGAGAAAGATCAGCAACACTTGTGCTTAATATATGATGGAGAAACTGGAACAGTCCAAAATTTAGATTTTTCTCATTTTTCTCTCTGGAAAAGTACTTCCCATGTATTTTTGAAGTTAAAAAAAACTAAAAGAAGTGCTTCACCGAAAAAACAGCATAGGTAAAAAAAGACGACTAGGGTGTAAGTGAGTCGAGACAACTTGAAATTAACTCGATGTTTATCGAGTCGAGCTACTTGAATATATATCGAGTCCCAGTTCGAGTTCAATGAGACTCGGCTCGGTAGGCTCGTGAGCCTAATCGAGCCTAGGTCATGATTATACATTTATACCCTATATTGTTAAACGAGCCTACACGAGCTTAAACGAGTCTAAACAAGCTTATTCGAGATAATTCAAATTATACCAACATTAATCGAGCCTAATCGAGTCGAGTTCGAGCTTATTGAGTTTTTCATCGAGTCAAGTTGGAGTTTGAAAAATTAAAATTCGATCGAGTCGAGTCGAATCGAGCTCGAGCTTGACACCTATGAATTGAGCTCGAGCTTGAGCACGCCTTTCCACCCCTAAAGACGAGCAACAAGAAAATAAGAGCCTGTCGAATTTTAGTTACACCGATCGAGGAATTAATTCACCCTCGATTCGCTTGTCTTTTGCTTTTCCCTACACCACACCATGTTGCTTGTCAAATCCACATTAATATTGTTTGATTAATATTCTCATGTTCTATAAAGTGACAACTTTTCTTTGGGATTGTTAAATTCCGAGGTCATTGACTCGTTATCGATCCTATGCTGTCTTAGTTTTGTCTACTCAATGTCAATCTTTTTTGTGAATTAATATCGATTAATTGTGATCCTTTTCACTATATATATATTGTGCGTGAGATTTTGTGTTTATAAATAGATGCATCGTGCATGTAGATTGGATGTAGCCTCTGTGAAAAACTATTTATATTAATATTTTTGTAGTTATTCGCATAAACAATTTGAAATTAATAGTATTGATTTGTATATGTATGTCAGTATGTGGACAAAAGACAAGCTAATTATTTAAAGGCGTGTTAATTTACGTAGGATGAATGAATTAAACTAGCGAGGTCAAATGTGTGTTTGTGCTTTTGATGTACATCCTTTCAAGTGCTGGAAGGGTGTACTGATTTCGATGTATTTGAGGTGTTAATAAAGCTATTATGTGCATTTAGTTACTTTTATTTCACTCTTTAATGTTTACTTAATAGTTTGAATTTATTCTAGTTTTTTTCCTTAATCCAAATACTTGTACAAATGTTTGGTGTGGGAAAAGAAAAACAAAGGTCGATCAGAAACACGTGGCAGTGACTTAGATAAATGGACTTGACACGTGGACATTGTCCCAGTTAGTCTGGCGAAAGACATGGTCCCACCTTCGTAGTTTCTCCAGAAATATCAAGCATTGACCTTTTTGAGTTGAAATCTAGTAAATTTAATTTAGATTATTGTTAGTAGAAATTGCATATAAAACGTGAGCCAAACTAGCCAGCCTTAATATTCAAAATGGTCATTAGTTTTAATCTTTGATTAAGAATATGCACACCTTAGAAATTGGTTTATTAGAGGCCAGTGTGTGGATATCTACATATCCTATCCTTTCATTTTATAGAATATAAAGAAAAAGGTTGGTACTTTAGAAGGGGTTAGGGGTGTGGTGAGGGATTTGCAACAATCTATTCTCTTCTTCGAAAATGGGATATATATGTCGACGTGTCTTAATAAAGTCGAGCATTCTTGATACTTGCATCCAACCTTGTCTATATTTTGTCTTATTTTATTTAAAACCAAAAGCAATTTAAATTATATATAGAGCAATGGACTGTGTTTGAACTACTATATATATAAAAGGTAAATTTTAATTAGAAGATGAAGAAGTTATGTATGCATGTATGTGAAAATTAAACTAATTTTAAATTATATTGTACCTTCATGCAAATGCGAAATGAGGTTGTTTGAGCATCATCCACAACCACAACCGGAACTTGTATAAAATTTCACACTACAATTTAATAAATAAATTAGTTTAATACAAACAATAGTCTGAATGATAATATTGAAAGTTACATAAATTGAATTAATAAACTCGATTCAATACAAACGTGTGAAGAAATATAAAATGAAAATTACTTGGTTAAAACAGAAAAACAAAATCTACTAGAGAGCACCGAAACGAATTCAATTTTTTTCGATTGGATGGTTTTCTTTTGCTATTTAGGAGGTTAAGAAATTACTTAGAATTCTGATATTGTGTTTTTAAGAGATGAAATATAACTTGGAAATTGATTCCACGCACAAAAGTAAAACCTAAAATCAGAAACCCTCAACTTAAAATGGACCGGGTTGAGACCAGAATTTGACCGGGTGGGTACATGAGCTGGGCCCAATTTGGGGAAACGAGAGGCTCGTCCCGTGCGGCTAATGCAGTGTATTTGAATATATAATAAGCCCAAGCCCAACACACATTACCCCTCATAATATAATAGTTGTAGATCTGGTGTTGGTAAGAAAACTTACTGTTTGTATTTATGTGGCCATACGAAAAGAAAAGTTCGTACGTTAGCGAATTACAATGTCACTTGTTGATTTATATATAATATTATAATGAGGAGTAATATTCATCCAAACACGACATGACATCATGACATGTCATTTTGTATTTCCTTATTATAGAAAATAGTTACACAAGTAAGGTTTTGATCGACAACTGTAACTGGATTGGAACAGCAATGTCGGGCCATAACATAAGCCATTGACTATGATTTGACTAGTCAATAAATCAAGTGGGAGCGTAAGGCCGCCCTACATTATTAGTAATCAAGGTTCAAAGTGTAATTATATTATGGAATATGGAGTAGTAAAAAATGACAATTACTAATCCATCTCTCAAATGAAATCTCAAATTGTCAATATTTACTTCATTTCTTATTAGTACCTCACACAAAAACCTCGTAACACAATAAAAGAAGTGTAATCCCTCATTATATGACTATAATTTGTGGATGGGTGTATGCTATATCATACCATCAAATCAATTTTTTTATTAGAATACATGAAGCTACATTAAATTTGGACCTTAATTTATTTCGTAGCAGTTTATGAGAGTGTCCCATGATATTCATGGCAGGGACCCCATTTATCAAAACTTTACAAGTTTTTGTCCTTTCAACTTTATATTTTATCTCCAAAAGGCATAGTTTCTACATATTTATCTCTATTTTAATATGCGCATACCGGTATGCAATGTATGAGCGTTCAATGTTCATGCATATGTTGATTTCATCAAAACCTCTCTCATTATAATGCCCTTTTGAGAACACACAAATAAATCATCATGACAGTTGTTAATATATTAATTGCATAATAAAATATAAAAAGGTATGTGATTAGGACATAATAGTGGGAGATTACATGTTTGTTTAAGTTGATTGGTTTTGTAATAAGGAAACCTCGCCCTAATCATATAAGGTTGAGTCTACTGTCTAAGAAAGCAATCACCGACCAAGTTCAAATTATTGAGCAAGGAATAAATTAGTATTTTCCAATTTGACCACACAAGTTTTCTATTTTCTTGTTGACAAACATGATTTAATTTCTTATCCGAAATAAGAAAATGCCAAAAATAAAAAAGGGTAAATAAGAATATTAAACATGATCACAATGCTTGATATATACATAGAGAGAGAGAGAGGTGTCAAAATCAAACTGATTCGATTAATGATCCCACCTTTAGGGCAGACTTTAACCCACCAGGCCAACTTTATTTTGGTATAATACATGCATTTTTTTTAATTTTCACCAACTGCTTGACGTGTTCAGCCAAATTTTTGAAAAATATAATAATCCAACGTAACTAATTGCTTGTTTAAAGTTGTCGACGTTATTTAATTTCTGGTTCCATTTGGCTAATTTTTCATTAAATTTTTGTATTTGACTAAAAATACATTTTTTGATCAGTATAATAATGACGTTGTTTATAAAATTGTAACAATCGTAACGATTCTTAACCAACGGTTTAAAAAGAAATCCAACCCGCCAACCTATTCGCTGAGAAGAAGTAAAACAAACTCAATTTCCGTACAATTACTATTTTCGCCCTAAACAAATGAATCTGCACCGTTAACTTAATTTCCAGATAATGCATCGTGTCCGTTGAAAAGGTCTCGATATTTTCAAAGCTCAGGCCCTTTTCCATAATATGGTGTCGTCAGACTCAGACGTGAATTACGGAGTTGCCCCTAATCAATGGTAGGGGACAGAGTGTTTGGGCGAGGGACAATATTGGAAGAAGAGGAGCGCCATTCCTGCCAGTTCACCCCTGCACTGCACTGTATAATGTGTTGGTCCCCAACGAAAACTACAGAAGAAAGGTACCTAGTTATGTGTTTCTCAACGCGCCACCCAAGCGCGTGCGGATCTCTACTCTGCGTGCTTAAGTCTTTTTTATTTTATTTTTTAATGGCTGCAGTTGGCATGTCAATTATAAGATGAAACGAACTTTAATGTGTGTTTCGTACATTAAATAATGAGATCTAAAATAAAAATGATATCCTGCAATGATCTAAGTTGAAAGCGATACATTAAAAAATATTAACAGAAATAATTGCGGCCATTTCTGCGTACAAAGATAATGAGTAAAAATTAATAATCGAAGATGCTCTTCTTCGATCGGTCTTGTTTTGTATATTTTGATCTGTCATTTTTCCTGCAGATGATAAACTAAATTAATTAATGCATATGGGATGCATCATGCATGGCTATGAAAAACAATATGAAGATTGATTTTGCCTGTGAAAATTTAACTATTCTTGACCATAATTGAGGTATTTCAAAATCTAACACAATTTGTAGAATTTTGAATACAAGCTTGATTTACGCACAAGCTGTTGATGAGAGAAAATTAAACTTGAATAATGTATTTCTTGAAAAGTGCAACAAAAAGAAAGGCTTACTACTATTTACCATAAGTGAAACTATTTTGCAGTAATTTGAGTTGATTTGTTCCACGTACATTCCGCGAGTGGGTCATTTGAGAACCAAAGAAGCCCTAAGCCAACAAAGAAAACTACAAGACAAGCCCCCAAAAATAATTTAAAAAGAAAAGGTAAAAGAACCCAGAACACTCAAAATAGAGAAGAATAGGGTAGAGAGAGGGATGGATTGAATTAACTTTGGTAGAGGTAAGAGTACTTTTTATGTGGGAAGCGTTTCCATGGCAGGCAGAATGTACTACTACTTCTTCACCAGAACTACAATTAATTAAATCTTCAAAGTTGGAAGCCTCTATCATCCATCATTCGTGGCCTCAAGCACCACTATATCTGTTGTGTTATGGGATGATATTAAAAAAGTAGTCATCCCATCTGCATACATGCATGTATATATACTCATCTAATTTTTGGGTTATTCTGTCTTTTCTGGGTTCTTGTTTCTTGTGTGGACTCGTTTGTCTTGGTGTGTGTGTTCAAGGCTGAAGCTAGAGAGAGAAACTAGTCAGGGATGATGCCGTCGCCCTTTGATTTTGAGGTGCTGCTCAAGAATAATTACTCTTCTGCTGAGGATTATTTTTCCGGCAAGAATTGTTTCTCAAGGGATAACACTTTGTGTGAGTCCGTCTCTGTGCTGGATTCTAGGGTTCCCTGCGGGCCCACTTCTTCCTCAACCCCGTCTTCTTCTCTAGGAGGCGGAAGCAGCGCTGGAGGTGGTGGTGCTGCTTCTCCTGACATGGCGGCGCCGGCGGTCGTGTCGGACAGAAATACATCTCCGAAATGGCAACGATACTCGCCCACTGGTACCTGCTCCAGCGGCGGCAGAGAAACTTTTTCCGAGCTCCTTCCGGTTCCACCGTCTCTTTCCGATAAATGTGCTATGGAAGGTTGGGAGAGCGTGTTGTCGGAATCCACCGCCGCCTCTCCCGGCCAAGAGCAGTCCAATTTCCGGTGTGTCATGGGTGATGTTGACGACCCCACCTTGGGGAGTCTGAATAAGTTTGTTCATTTCGGCGGCTCCGCCGTGCCGGAGTTCGATTTTAATAGCGGATTCGGGGTTATGGAAAACCTAGGTGCTAATTTCTTCTCCAATTTCACCAACAGTAACAGATCCAGCTCCGAAAAGATATATTCAGCTACGAATCCTGCATATCCCTATCCGATTAAATTCCTTCACAATTTGCAGAATCCTATGCTTCCTTCACCAGTCGACAACAATTTCGAAGCGATTCCTATTCACCACTCAGCTGCTTTCAGTTCTCTTCCAGAAATGAAGCCTTTGTATTCATACGGACATGAGCAAGCGCCGTCTCCGCCGCCGCCGGCGAAAAGGCTCAACTCAGGCGGCGGACAGATCTCAAGGCAGGAATTGTACCAGCAGCAGCAGCTTCAATTCCTCCCTCATTATCTCCACCACCGCCCTAAAACGAGCGGCGTAGATGAGCTGCAGCAAGCGATAATAAATGAGCTATACAAGGCTGCAGAGTTGCTGCAGGCGGGGAATCCGTCTCCGGCACAAGGGATATTGGCACGGCTCAATCAGCATCTGTCTCCCACCGGCAGCCCTTTCCATAGGGCTGCTTTCTACTGTAAGGAGGCTATGCAACTCCTCCACCACCCTTCTGCCGCCGCTCATTCTTCGCCGTTGAGCCTCCTATTCAAAATCGGCGCCTACAAGTCATTCTCCGAGATCTCACCCCTCATTGACTTCGCCAATTTCACCAGCAACCAAGCCCTCCTTGAGACCGTCCAAGGCTTCGATCGAATCCACATCGTCGACTTCGATATCGGATACGGCGGGCAGTGGGCATCGCTCATGCAGGAGCTCGCATTGAGGAGCAATGGCGCCCCTCTCCTCAAAATCACCGCTCTGGTTTCCCCCTCCACGTACGATCAGCTGGAACTCAGCCTAACTAGAGAGAATCTAATTCACTTCGCTAACGAGATCAACATGAGTTTAGAGTTGGAGATAACGAGCATCGATTCATTGAGTTCATCGTGGTCTGCGTGTTTGAACGAGGCGGTGGCGGTGAACATTCCAGCTAGTTGCCTCACCAGCCACCAATGGTCAGCACCTTTCGTTCTGGGATTGGTGAAGCGCCTGTCGCCGAGAATCGTCCTCTCCATCGAGAGAGGGTGCGACAGGGCGGCGGACCTTCCTGCAGCGGACCACATCATCCACGCCATGGAGGCATTTTCGAACCTCCTCGAATCCCTCGATGCAGTGAGTATGAACGCGAATGTGGATGCTCTGCAGAAGATAGAGAGGTGGTTGATCCAACCAGAAGTAGAAAAACTGGTGATGAGCCGTTTTGGCGGTGGTCAGAAATGGCACCACTGGAGGAGTCTGTTTATGAATTATGGATTTTCACCAATAACGTTTAGCAGTTTTGCTGAATCGCAGGCTGAGTTCGTGGTGAAGAAAATGAGCGTTGGAGGATTTGAGGTGGAGAAGAAGCAGTCTTCCCTCCTCCTGTGCTGGCATGGGATGGAACTGCTCTCCGTTTCCGTTTGGAGATGTTCTAATATTTAAAAAAAAGAAAAGAGAAGAAAAGAAAGAAAGTTATGGGTTTTTTATAATCCATTCGATCTCTGGATTATGTGCTTTCAGATTGAGGATTAGTAGTAGCAGTAGTAGTATGCTTTATGTTATTATGTATTAAGCTTATTTGAATCCCTAAATTAATGTACACCTTTGTTGCTTGCTTCATGATGGCCGTGGGGTGGTTGGTACTAATGGTATGCCGCAATCACATGATGAAAATCTAACCCTTGTATTTAATTTTGTTATTGCATGCTACTTTGATTTTACAAACAAGGACACGGAGTTTGCGACATAAATTCAAGATGTGATTGAATTCCTTTTTGACCATTGGTTGATTGCTTCCAATAATTGAATTTTGGTGTCTTAATTATCTTGACATAGTTTGCCCAGTAGTAGAGACTAGAGAGGCTTTATTCAAGATATGTGCTCCTACCAAGGACCTAGCTTCATTCTGTTTAATTTTTTTTCTTAATTCTTATAGTCAACTTGAATATGAGATCTTTGTCATCATGTATTGGACATTCTAACATTTTCATGATTAGTTTTTAGAAACTAAATATATTGTTGAGAAGATAAAATGTCATAATTCTTTTTTGGAGTCTAAACCACATGTAGTCCGTCAATCCATAAAAAAAAATGAATAAATTATATTTTATTAAATTTATCTTGTGAATAAAATAATGATTTCACTTAATATGTGCTATTTTACGAATAATGGGAATGAATAATGCATGTTTTGAAGGTTGTGTACAGATTAGGTTAGTACGGTCATTGAACGAAGGTAGTATCAATTTTAAAATGTAGACAAATTTATACCTAGCTAGTACATGCATCTGTATGGTTGTTCTGTCCATTTCAATCGGCTCTTTTTTTTCTTCTATTCTTTTTGAGGGGACATTTCAATGGTTGTTGCTTATTCATATTGTGATGAGTATTATTATACTTGTATTTTTTATTTTATAATTAAGTTAAAACAATCATTTATGTGAATTTACTTTGTCCTAATAATATTACTATGCCTCAAGCCATGAAGTTTACAAATTTGTCTTTCAACTACTTGTTGATTAGTTGCCACCATTTCAGCCCTACCTTATTATACAAAACTCCCGCCTTTACGCTTCTTCATTCTGCTAAACAAAACCCTAGATCACCAATTCCAAAATTCTACAAATCCAAAACCGAATTCAGGAAAATGCCAAAATCCAAATTATCTGAGTCTGAATTCGAAGATGAAGTTTTGTCGGAGGAGGAATCCGGTAACGAAACGGCAGATAAACGCTTACCTACAAATCAAGAGAAATTAACTGACTATGAAAACCAGAGATTGCAGAGAATCGAAGAGAATAAAAGACGAATGGAGGCTTTGGGGCTGCCTAAAATGGCAAGTAAATTCATGGGTTCTGTTCTTAAAACGCAGAAAAAGAGTAGCGATAAAAAGGGCAAGAGAAAAATTGCCGATGAAGACGAGGAGTATAATCCAACTCAAGAAGACGAGGAAATGAGCTGTTCAGAAGATGAGAATGAAAATGATGAGGACTTTTCGCCGTCGAAGAAGACGAAGGTATTCTCATTTTAGTAACCGAATAATTTCACTTTCTGGGATATCACTTTAGATGTATCTTACGCTTCATGCGGCATTCAGTCACTTTAATTTGGTTAGTATCTTCGTGGCTTTGCTAACACATTATGTTGAATCTGTTGCCTAATTTTTGTGAGAACGGAATTTATCAAGCTCGATTTAGAAGGGTAATGAGCTGTGCAGTGCTGAAATACAGTCGTATAACAGAATTCTTGCTTATTTGTTGAAGACTTTCTCACATGTGTATTATCATTGTTTGTTTAGATTTATGGTGATTAAAAGACCATGAATTACATTTACAGATTATGCTGATCAGACTATGTGAATGCTGAAGATTACAGACCATGTGCTTAATATATGAGGCGTTATGGATTTTATTATATGATGGGACATCTAATTCAATGATTGTATGGGATAGCTATAAGTATGCGCATGACATTGCCTTATACATTCTGTAGTCGTCCTACTGTTTAATGTATCATATGATTCCTCTAATATTGTTTTGGCATGTGCCCTCAATTACATATATTTTGAAATGTGATTACTGCTTATGATGATACAGATAAAGAAAAGTAGTTCTACTCCTAGGAAGCGAGGCCCCATTAACAATGAATCAGATTTTGTGGATGATGACGATGCCTTGATGCAGGTAATATTCAAAAAAAAGTTATGGATGTGCTAAGCTTACAAGATGCTGAAGCTTTCTAATTTGCATCTATAATGTGCACATTGCACTCTCAATATATATTGTGTGCTACAGGCAATTGCTCTATCTCTACAAGATACCGAAACTTCTGGTGTTCATGTTATGAAACCTGCACCTTCAGCAAATGACAAAAGAAAAGAAAAGCCATCTGATGGTTCTGGAAAGAAGGGGAGGAAAATGGTCAGTACCCTTCATGGCTGGTTATTTGAACAAGATAAGAATGTTATCAGTTCTCATTATATTTAATCTAATCTCTACTCTAATATGTGCCATATTTGATCAGCAGTTAAACAATCGAGTCCATATGAATGAGGATGAAATGCTTATACACTTCTTTCAGTTTGATGGTAATGAAAACTTTATTCTGTATCTCGGTGTACAATGTTCTGTTTCCCCTAATCTGTGTCTGCTAGCATCCATCATAATTTTGCCTAATATTGTAATTAGCTAGTAAACATTCCCTCGCACTTGATTATGATCAGAATTGGAGTTAGCATGGGTGCCATTGCTCAGCTAAAAATGATAAAATGTAGAGATCATAATTTTAACCAGCTAGTGAATTGCACATACAAAAACTTTAATGTGATTGTTTGTGCCGTTACCTAATAGGATATTATAAAACATGCAACAGTTTTACTATCTTCTCTGCTCCATAATTGCTTACATGTTATTACATTAAATGTCGACAGAATCTGGGAGAGGGGGCATCACCCTCAGAGACGTAGAGAGACTAGCTGCTTTCCATGATTTTACATGGTCGGAGAAGGAGATGGCTGATATGATATATTGCTTTGATAGTAATGGAGATGGAAAGGTCAGTGCATTTGCACTCTTGAGGAATGGCAATGCAACATATAACATATGTTGGTCATATTATCTATTTCCAGAACGGATGTTAATTCAATTACTGTGACATGGGATAAAGCTTCATAGTGAGAGAAGAACATTAATCACGAGTGTTTAGAAATGAAAAGAGCTAACTTTTTTATTTTATCAGTTCAAGCTAAACAGTGAGCGAGTTAGTTTATGATGGCTTTATTCACTTTACTTGTGCCTCTAAATAGCAAAACCAAGAGCTTTAGAAAAACTCAACATTTTTGAGTTCTCATGCTTGTACTCTGGTAAAGAATGCAGGATATTTTTACTAAGAATGCATATAGTGTATATAATTATATGAAATCAATATTTTTGTTCATCTTTCACTCTTCACATGTTTCAGGTGAGCCTTGACGACTTCCGTAAGATTGTTGTTAGATGCAACTTGCTTAGAGATTCTGAAAAGGATGCAACTAGTATGTTGAGAAACGAGGATTATTATGATCTTTGCATTTGCAGTTATGGAAATTTAGTGTATAATTTCCCTTTTCTTGTAGGTTGATAAATCGTAAATCTGTCTGCACTGTTGAAACATGGAATGACTGGATAAGGCAATGGAGCAAGGATCAGGAAAGACCTTTCTTTTCCATCAAAATTCATACATATGTTAGATGCTTCCTATATCTATAAAAGCGTAAAATTTCCTCTTCCTACATCCCTTTTTGCTTTTCTTTTTCTTTTGGAGGTAAAACTGAGTTTTATGTAGATACGTTGTATATTAGATTTACTCATTACTCGCATTGTGCTGTAGTGGGAAATTTAATTATTCCAAATGCAAATGCAATCTACATGGTAAAACTTGGAGTATTTAGCGTTATGATTTAATTTAAGTACACCCTCACTAAAAGCCTACAATTGTTCGATTTGTGTTGTTTTAAAGTGCTAATATTGTGATTATTGGAGGTATACGCTTGTTGAAACATACTTGCCTTATATTTCATGAATATATAGTCTGCCTAATGATGTTACAAGATTTATGCAAATGGTTCTCTATCCTCACGCTTGAAGGTTTTTTGTTATTTAAATTTAAACTTGTCCTATATGGCTATATTTGTATCAACTTTCCCTGGAGTAGTATAATGCAGGTAGTGAAGGATTAATCTGAACCAGATCGTACAACTTCCGACTTCATATGCAAACAATCATAGCACATTTACTTGTAATTTCCCAGGGAAAAAAGGTAAGAGTTAGAGTACTGAACCAAGTTGTTAATATATGAAGAAAAATAAATATTGTACATACAATCCTTGTAAAAAAGAACTAAAAAGGAGGCTAAAGCTAGTCACGAAACAAATGCACTTCAAGCAATTACAGTAACCACCCAAACCATCAAGGCAAGCAAACAAAAATATTAAGCTCATATCTCTTTCAATGTGCTAAAATTTGAATGTAGAAACATGCTGCGGTTATTATGTTCTCTTCAAAAGATACCCCAACAGGATACTGATAAAGCCAACAATGACGACATACATGAAGGGGACACCACCATGGTTTCTGTGACCTTGACGTCTCATCAGGTCCTGCATACCATAAGCAAATGCATAACTGAGATTATGAAAGTAGAATTTTAGTCCACGGTTCAAAGTGTAACAGCTAACAGGAAAGGTTAAACCAAATCTGATCCTGATACCAGGAACATGAAACATTTGCTTACCATCCTCTTAAATCTCAATTAGAATGCAACTGTCGCACCGATCTTGAAACTTATTACAAATTTGAAGAACAATTGAAAGATGAGTTTCCTCAATCAATTCTTTGATTAAAGAAAAAAATGTTTGGGTATATAAAAAGAATATCTACAAGACACTACATGTAAGCCAATTCTTTACATTTTACAGATAACCATCCATTCTCAGCTAGCTGAAGCATAAATCTGCTCGTTTAAAATGTGGGAGCTTAGGTTTCATATATTTCTGTAAATCTGATCAGATTGATGCTATACAACTTTTAGATAAGATTGGAAATAAATAGTTCTCGTCATACATCATTCAGGTTTACCAAATCATACTCATGGATCACAAAGTGGAGGTGAGGTTCATATAAAAGCTGTTCAATTTTTTAGAAGAAATCATTTCCAGGTGGTATTACAATGCAAGATATCCTACAGTTCAACAACATATACACGTATCTGATTTTTTTTCATGGGTTTCTGTTCCCATTAGTCCAAAGCACACGAGCAGAAACAAAAAAAGAAAAAAATCAGGGATCAGAGAAATATCAAATGATTACCAGTTCTTGCTGAAGCTTGTTATTTTGCTGAACAGCAGATAGTTTCTCTTCAGTCAGCTTTGAGACAAGGGCCTTAACCTAGAAACAAGCCAAGGACCAACAATCAACCAACTGAATATTCTTATGTCCGTGCCAGGATAAATATATCATCTAAATGCGATTCAGTAAATTTCTAAACTACAAAAACCAGGAAGATGACAGGTAAAATGAAATGTCATAAACGGGCCTTTCCAGCTAAATATCATAAAACAGAAAATGAATGATATTACCTCTGATGTCATTTCATTTGATTCAGGAATTCCTTTAGACATCTGCAAAGTCAAAGAGAATTGAAAGATTATTGCTGCAATCTTTATTGGTCTAAAAAATAAGCTAGCACATCCAATATTTACCAAGTTGAAATCGAACCCCTGATTTACAGTCCCATTTTCTGACACTGAAGCCCTGGGTGAGGAGCCTTCTTCCGACCCTTCTCGCACTGGTGAAGGTGGTTGAGGAGGTGAAACATAGGTCACTCTCAATTTGCATTCATCTACTTGGTTCCCCAACTCTTTATTGAACTAATATGCAGATCAGGTAACTATGTTTACCTTCTTTGACAAAACATTCACATCCCTAACAATCTTGTTTAACAGTGTACTGCATACTGCAGCAAGAATCATAAAAATTACCATTTCAGGAGTTATTTCCTTTGAAGAGACCCCAGGGTTCACCACTACACTTTGGAGGAGAAACTTATCCCTGCATTGCATGTCCGGTGGAGCCTCCTTTTGGGCTTGCATAGTAACTGAATTCCACAATCACTATCATGTAAGGATTCAATAACAAAATATCTTCTTGAAACATTTTTGTCATCTAAAAGTAACTAAATTTGCACAAAATTGAGTTCAAATGTAAATATGTTTGTGTGCACATGTACAGAGAAGACTATATAGAGCCATACACCACATGCATAAACATTTTGAGAGAGAGCGAGAGAGATAGAGGTAGGGTTGGAGGGGGGTACCTGTGACATCACAAGTAGAGTGCGGCATCACGACTCCAGTGTTCGGCCTCACACAATACTTCTTCGGATTTGTTGTCTTGACCTGAATATAGAAGAAGAAAACCCATGAAGAAGATAATTCAGATACTTCCACTCCACATCAATGGAATTTCTTCTCTCTCTTTCGAATTTACCGAAGGAGCAAATCACGAAGCAAAATGTAATCCTGATCCCAATACAAGCTATTAAGGACATCAAATAGCTACCTTGAATGCAACGTGATGCTCAGCCTTGTTCGTCAATTGCATCGAGCATGAGATCTGCTTCTTCAATTCAACTATCACACACCACCAGTGCAAAGCATATTAACCCAAAAAACATCAAAACAAGGAAAAATCTAAAACCTCGATTTAAAAGAATAAAATCAAATCTTCCTCCACGTCACCACTTCCCCTAAATCCCAGAACCTTCTAGAACTCAATTTATCAAAAAATCTTCCAGCACACTAAGAGTCTAAGGCAGACCTAAACTCTAAATAGAAAACAGACATGGTCTCACTTACATGGGAATTGAAGTTCGAGAGGTTCAATCTGAAGGAGGTCGCCGTTACTCATCTGTAAGCTGATCTTGCTGTTTGCCAGAAAAATGATTTAGTCAAGCCTTCGGGCGGCGGAGGTTGATTTGAATCACCGTATAACGGCAAAAGGCGATAATAATAAAGAGAATAAATGGAGAAGAGAGATGTGGAGTTTTTGAAGCTATAGTGCTGGCTGTCTTCAACCAGAGAGAGAAAGAGAAGGAGAGAAGATGCGAGCTGAGATGAGAGAGAAGAGAAATAAATAACGCTACCGTCAAAGTGCAGAGCGGTTTCTCTCTGCTAAAACATGAATTCTTTTTTGTTTTATTCCACTTTGGTCCTTCAATTATGTGAATCTACATATCTTGACTACTGAATTTCAACTTTTATATTCTCATTAGTCAAATAAATAAACAATAAATAATGATATTCTCGTTACAAAATTCCCAAAAGAAGAATTTGATTCTTAAACTATAAGGTGCAACTAGTGAGATACATCAATCTAAAACATATAATTATTGTTTATGCTTACAAAGATAATGTAGTTTAATTTTTTTTTTCTCCAATAATGTAATTTTAATTTTTTTTAAATTATAGATACCTTTCATTTTTCCTCTAAGAATGCGTCAATCCTAATAAAGTTATTCGGAGAATAATTTTTATCTATTAAGATGGTATTTACTTTGAGTGATTAGTTTATACCTCAAAATAAATATTAGATTAATTTAAATTATTTTTATTAATCAATCCAATCCTATCATTTAAAAGTAAACAATTATATACGTGCGATAAAAAAGGAGTTTTGTTTTTTTGCTTTTATTTATAAAATACTCTATTTGGTAGAAAGTTATACCAATTGACTTGAACTTTGTGCTTGATGTTACACTTTTTCTGATGAAATATATTCGATCTACTTATTGTGATGATTCGATTTTAATTGAGTAGTGTTAGTGTTGTTAGAGTAATAAATAAATAATAATTCTGCAGCATAATAATTTTAAATTTAAGGGTGTAGTGTTGATGTTAGGCCAGCGAGAACCAACCCATTTTGATTCTATCTCATTATCTTTAAAAATTATATTAAGCTGACCACATGAATGAATCTACTAAATTATTTGCATTACTTAAGAGCATCCCCAAATGGGGATTGCTCAAATAGTGGGTGCGGTGACACTTTTGTAAATAAATGGAACTTTTTTGGGTGGGGTTTGAGAGATTGTGTTGGTAGGTAGCAGTTGGTGTTTCTGGCTTTGGATTTCCGCACAAAGCCACTGGGCGCCCGTGCCCGCGCCTGGGTTCAGGGGACAACACCACTGTTCGGGCGCCCCAGCGGCACAGCGGGAGTTTCGCGGGGGAGGGGGGAGGTGCCCGCGCCCCTGCCCAGGGGCTGCCCGGGTGTCGCGAACCCCTCCCCGCTGCGCATGCTCTAAATTGTTGTTTGAACAGAATAAACAAAGTTGAACAAACACAAATGAATTACTCCTACTAGTTTGAGTTTTGCAATGTCAAATAGAGCAGCGGTCTGTCGTTCGTCGGGCATCATGAATACACGAGTATCGATGATCTTAAGTACCAAATACTATAGCCTACTTATTGGAGTATGTGACAGATGTGTGTGCTAGCTATCATTAATTTAGAACCTTTTTCTTTATATGCTTATTAGTATAGTATCTGATAATTACAAACTTTTGAAAGTATAGACAAAAGATTTATGGGCCACTTTGACTCGACTTTAGAGTTGGCAAGGCCAATTGGTCTTCTTCTTTTCTTATTTACTTTTTTTCTTTTTTGATATTAGTGACTTCAACTGTAGATGTAGGAAAAGAAGGCATGGTTTGGTCACCAGAAGTATGAACATAAATCAAATAAAATATGGTCAAAATTGGCGCCCTACGTCAGAATCGACTCATCCACCAATAACCCAATTGTTTTAGTAACTATGGGCACATAAACTCCTTAGTCCACAATAATCAACATTAAAATAATCCAACCTAAAATGTCACTTCATTGTTATGCTATGGTCAATGGTTAATAAAATTATCAGTAGATAGGTAATACTTCGTCCTCATAAAAAGTATGCCGTTTTGAGGATGACATGAGTTATAATGAAATATTGTATATATTTCTTTGATTGTATGAATGATTCACATTTTTTGGGACAATAAACATAAATGTTAGATGAATACGAGACATTATACTTCATAGATAACCACTTGGCCAACACATGTACCATTCAAAGTTGAAACACTAGTATTATGTTGAGGTATAAACTCCATAATCGACTCGACTCGACCATTGACTCATGTTCCATCATTAGATTGAAGTTGATAAGCACGAGCAGTAAAGCCAGCATACCAAGCAACTCTCATGAGTTGCACCCCAAGAACCAGCACCCAACCGCACACCAATCCCCTAATCAGGTGCACCACCCACGATGGTGCCCCGAGCTCCGCACCCAGCTTCAGCCCTCTCATCAGCTGCAGCAACCGACACGACTCGTAAGCAACAGGAGTCACCAACCACACCGGTGACTGCCAGTGCCACGTCAGCATCTCTGTCACCAGTTGCACCATCAACAGCAGTAAGTAAGGACCTAAGAGGACTGCATATGATATGAAAGGCAGCTGAGCCTGAAGCAATCCTCTCTTAGAAGCAATGAGCGTCGCAAAAGGAATGATGAATCCTGCTACATTTGCAAAGATGTTCCAGAACTTATAACGATAAGGAGGCTTGTTGCTGCAACCTTCAGCTGCAGAACTATTATTGGGACGAGCAGTGGAGTCTGCCATAAGGAGAAAGAGGGTCGCTCCAAGATTGAAAATGCAGTCGAGTCCGGTGAGGGAGAGAAGGCTGGCCATGTTGGGACCAAGGAAAATAGATGAAATTGGAAGCCATAAGGTGGGCACGACTCCAGTCACCAAGAGAAGTGCAGTAGTTATTAAAAGAATGAAAACAGCAGTAGTTATAGAAGGTCTCTAACTATTCTGGCAACTATTTCACGACAGCACAATCTCAACAGTATAACTAACAATTGAGATTGAAAAGAACAAAAAGACTAAACGACTAAACAAGTATTTGATTTTCTCTCTTCAAAAGCACAGCGTTAAATCTGATGGAGCTATTCTATTTATAGACTTCAGCTCCTTAAGCTTCTCAACCAATCCAATGAGTGAAGTAGTGGTCACGTTCTGTGGAGTAGCATCCAAGTATTGTTGCTCCACTTCTCAGCGACATGATGTTGTTGCGATAATCACGACAACAACTTTTCTCACGGTCAGCTCTAGACAGCTCCTTCACACGTTCAAACGTGGCTTGACCTAGCCTCTAACTTTTTCTCCTAAAATCCAGCAGCACTTATTTCAATTTCAAGGATACGTACACCTGTAGCAAACATGAAAAAAACAAAACCAATAATATACGAATGTTAGTTAACATTTATTTTAAAGGAAGAAATTAATAGAGTTATCCAACTCTATCATAACTTATTATTTTATTAAAATACTTTAGATGGTTAAAATTTAATTTTTTATATTAAAAATACTATTTTCACTTACTTCCTCCTAATTATAAATCATTATTCTCTATCCAATTTTGTTTTGAAAAGATCCTCTTAATTCCTATTTTCAATTTAAGTGGATATTATTTTATACATTAAAGTTTATGAAATACTCAGGTTAGCCGGTTACTCCAGCTTTTTCCACGAAGCTATCGAAAAAAATACAGAAAAGAATCAAGCACCAGTGTATTTAATTATTTATTGACTATCTATCATTTTAACGTGAGTAAATTCCCAAGATTGCATCGAATTAGTGTTTAACAGAACAAGAACTGTCCCTTTCAAAAAGAAAAAAAAAAAAAACAGAACAAGAACTGTCAGAATCCGATTGAAACCAGCGCAATTTTAGTTAGGCTTCTTGAACGAACATTTCTCAACTGAGGGGCTACACTACAACCTAGTATGAGATAGGAATTAATTTGCTCATTTGTGCAACTTATGTTACTAATTATAAAGTTGAATATTCTTTATAATATGTTTTAATATTATGCATGAACATAAATTAGACATAGTGTTTCAATCTATTTTTACTATAAAATTTCAATGTTATCTAATATGTTTTCCTAATTTTATTTTCTTACATCTAAGTTTAATATTTTATTTAGTACTAAAAACTTGTCATATTTGATCAGTGTAAATAATTATTTTTTATATTTAATTCTAATAATTATAATCAATTTGTATTGTTGATAAATTCAACACTAACATATATTGACTTTGTCCCACTTATTTAAACACATTTTCCTTTTTGAACTGTCTCACTTATTTAGAAAATTATAAAGCACAAACCATATTCTTCAAAAAATATTACAACTAAATATTAATATCAATGTGAAAAGTAAATGAATTTAAATAAGTGAGCGAAAGAAGTATAGTTTTTTAAAAAATATTAATTTTAATGTATTATTATAAATATTAATTAAATACTAAATTTATAATGAAACATAGAATGGAATACAAATGGTCATTCCATTTAGAAGTTTTATTAATTTACCAGCTCTATTAATTCGTTGTTACATAAAATTATGTCAAATATTTATTATTATATCAAAAAAAAATTAGAATTTCACAACAAAATATAACAACAAATAATAATGAGTTCAAATATATTTATTATGAATTTTTATCAATATACACATATGTTCAAATATATTTATTATGAATTAATAAAAAATGACTCTTTATAAAATAAGAAATTGAATGAGGTAAAATAAATCGAAGTTATTGTATCAAATCGTTGATTTTGTTCTCAAATTTTGAAACTGACATAGTCACAATTGAGAAGAGTACTATCGATTACGGTTTTAAAACCACCAAATAAAATTGGATTGCAATATTTTTAATTTCTTTATGTATCAATATTATAAACTATTTATAAATAGATTATAAACCCGTGCATAACACGGGTGTCATACCTAGTTGTATTAATATAGAGAGAAATCAAGAAGATAGAAAACTGCAGCCGCCTACACAACTATCCACACATAATATAATTAGTTATAACAATATCATTATTATATGAATGAGATGGAACGATATCCATTTAACAACCATAGTCGCGTTTTTTTTACTTAATTCTTACTTCTTAAATCGTTCGTTATTTACGAATCCAATTATTTCACTTATCTACCTTACACTATCATCTCTCAAAGATAATAAAGTGTTCATGGCGATTCAATTAATTGCTCTAAAACCCCTAAACTCTCTTCCACTTCACCTTCAATCCAAAACCTCAGTCTCTCTGCGCAAAGGAGCACGATTGTCGGTGGCGGCGACGGAATCTCTTCCGGTTTCAGTGCCTTGGGAAGAGCTAGTTCCTCCGAACGCCGTTAGGCGGAAGCGCAACTCGTCGTGGCGCGGCGGCTTCAGCCTAGGGGTAGATTTAGGATTGTCGAGGACGGGCATCGCCATTAGCAAAGGCTTCACCGTTCGCCCCTTGACGGTAACCCTCACAGTAGCTAGAAACTAGAAAGAGGTATAGTTTCTAATTTCTGTGCTTTTGTTATTGCATATGAAAAATGCGTGATTAGGTTGTTGAATTACGGGGGCAAAAGCTTGAGCTTAGGCTGCTCGATCTTGCTGAGAAGCAGGTTTGTGACATTGTAAAAATTGATGTTAGGCTTGTATTGATTGTGGATTGGGTAATTGAGTTGTTGTTGATAATGGTGATGATATAATAGGAAGTCGATGAATTCATAATTGGGCTTCCGAGGAACAGTGAGGGGAAGGAAACAGAGCAGTCAAATAAAGTGCGTAGTGTAGCTGGAAGGTTTGCAGCTAGAGCTGCAGAGAGGTACTTATTTATCTTGCTACTTGCATTGTTTTTTACTTGAGAATGTATGGTGATAATGGATGTTGATGCAGGGGATGGAGAGTATACTTACAGGATGAGCATGGAACATCATCTGAGGCACTCGACCACATGATTGCCAAGTCTCTACTCTCTCCCTCTCCCTAGTTTGTAATTCACTACCATTTCTCACTTCTGTTACTCTATAATGTTAGTTTTGATTACATTAATTGTTGCAGTGGGGTGGGAAAATCTGCGCGTGAAGGAAAACTCGATGCTTATGCTGCTATGGTGAGAGATCTGCACAACTTTGACTTCATTTGTGGTCACTACAAATTATGATATTGACTCAATTGTGTGCGATGCAATTGCAGAAGATACTTGAAAGATATTTTTCTCAATCGGGGGAGGGGATTGAGCTTGTTGTGCCAAAGCAGGTTGAGCTTCAGAATAAGCTCAGAAAAGGCCCTCCAAAGGATCTCGACTTTTACTCAGAAGAATGAATTTTGCAAGAACCGGTCATTGTCAACAACTTTGCAATTTTCCTCACTATTCACAACTTTGACATTTGTTTAAATTATTGCGTTACATTACTAATTAGCCGATTGTTTCCTGTACCATGAATCCACGCCATTCCCGGTGATATGAGGGAGTTGAAAGTGAAACCAACATCAGTATAGAGCCAGCACAAGTTGTTCACTAACCCAATCTCGTGATGCTGCAGGTTGCATAATCTACCCAAGGCAAATTGATTTTTAATATTCTTAACAAGAAGGTAGAGAGAGTAGACATACGATACGAAATGTGTTGCTCATGAAAGACTGTTTCTCTTTCTGGTTAAGTGGTAATCACCAAACTGAGCTGCAGATAACGAAGTAGAAATAACCTGAAGAATGAATGCACAAACTATTGAAAATCTGATACGGTGGAGAGAGATCTCTAGAATCTTCTGCGGGCATTTTCGATCTTACTTTTGAATAATTTTTTTCTGCTTGTGTTCTGGCAATATCTCGTTTACCCAATGAATTTTGTACACATTCATGACTTAGGCCCGCTCCTGTCCCATGGGCTCATCAGTTCTGAGCCGGCCCAGACTCGTGCAAAATAGGTGTGATAAATTTTCAGCCCATTGGCCCTAAAACTGATAGTATTCTACTCTCTCTTAACTTTTTTACACGTAAAATAAAGAACAGTACAAAATGAAAATATGGTGAATTCCACACATCTAAAATAGTTATTTTTTGCAATTTAAGAAAAACAAGCAAATATTAGTAGTTAATGGAAAAAGGAATAAACCGTTTTTAGTGACACAGAAGAGTGAGATATTCATATCTAATAAGTAATACCAATCCTATCCCCATATCAGAAAAGAGGTAAGAAAAAAAGAAAGAAAAGACTGTGTTAGGGGTGGAAATTTGGGACCGGGACTTGAGACTTTCCAGGTTCCGTCTCGAGTCCCGAATTTTTGGGACCGGGACTGAGGAATTGAAGATTTTTGGGACTCGGGAGTCCCAAATTCCAATCGGGACTCCCGATTTTCCAAAATTAATTTTTAAAATTCGGAAAATTTGGTCCCGTTCGGGATTTCGGGATCATTCAAGACTAATCGGGACTTTATTTTTCGGGACCGGGACTTAAAATTTTCCAATTTCGAAAATCAGGAGTCCCGAAATTTCGATCGGGACCGGGACAAAAAATTTAGCATTTTTCCGGTCCCACCCCGATTCTCACCCCTACTATTTGCCACCAGCCATCCTAATTTTTACCATACTAGTTGCCCAAGTTTGGCAATGCGATTAAATGCAAATCAAATCAATTTGTACTCTGCTGGAAAGTTTTGTCAATAAATAACTAATTGGCATTCAATTTTCACAAATGCTATTACTGTTTCTAGTCACAAACCCACAAGTTTTCTAGACACATTGTTCACTAGTATCTATGTGTGCATATATTTATATATACATTGTTGAAGCAAGACAAGAGGAATGGATTATTGTTTTTTCTTTTCCAAACGTGCAATTTCTAAAGTCAAATTCTATCCCTATTAACTTCTACATTGACAGCAATGACGAAGAGAGGGAGTTTAGCTTTTCTTGACATTGAATATTCTTTATTTTTCTTATCAACTTTATTTAAGATGCAATTTTCTTTATTCAAGAAAAAGTGATTCCAAAAAAATAATAAGATAAACAAACTGGGTGCTAAAGGAAATGCAGAAAATTCAGCAGCAAGCATCAAAAGTTGACTGGTAAGGTATCTGAATTCAAATTAATCCATGGGTACAAAAAAATCCGAGTAATTGCTACATTAATTCAATAATAGAAAATCGAATCACAGTTAACTTCAACCAGAGAAAGATATAGAAACACATTTGACCAAACTGAGTAAGAAATCCCCATTAATTCTTGATGGTAAATAATTTGAGTAACCCTCCAAAAAAATTAATTTATTTTTCTTTTTTACTGTAAATTAAATCAACTGCAACATCAAAAATTAACCTCATCACCATCAACTGGAGCAGATGAATTAATATCCAAAATTATTAATTTCACCAATTCTTGAAATTAATTACTTTTGCACCCATAAAATGTGACCTCTTGTGGCCTCCTAGCGCTTGGCCTGATGCAAAAACCCTATCACAAAAAGGGCACTGATGAACTTTCTCCTCCGCCACCGGAGCACCAGCCTTGCGCAGCGGCGGCGAGGACGCCACGTCAGCTTTGATCTTCTTGTAGTTGGCCCTGTGGCCACCAAGAGCCTGATAAGACTTGAACAGCTTGTTACATGTCTCGCATCTATATTTTCCTCTAACTACTTCACTAACATTAGCCCTCATCACGACATGGCTTGAATCTTCGGAAACATCAACAACTTCTTGTCTCTCCCATTTGTCTCTAGACATCATCATGAGGCAGTGAGCCAGATCTTCTTCGGTGGTAGTGTCGGAAGCAGAACTCAAGAGGGATCGCTCCTCCTCAGCCTTTGGTACCTTTCTTGATGAACAAAAGGCACGTGCTTTTCTTGCCCTTTTCGATCTTCTGCCGAAGATTAATACGCTGTTGTCGAAGCTCTTCGACTTGGAGGATTCAGTCTCGCTCTCACAATCTTGCAGCCCGACTTGGCCTTGCGATGAAGAATATGATGAGTCGTGGATTGATTGAAGAAGAAGCTGTTCGATTTCTTCAACTTGATCTTCATCTTTGTGGGATCTCATGTGGCCACCAAGATCTTTCCCATTATCAAAACTTCTAAAACAAACTCTGCAAATGTGCTTCTCCTCCATATTGATTAGATGGATCACAAAAGAAACAAGGAAGAGAGTTTCTTTATTTGTATTTCACACAGTAAGTGTGTTTGCAAAGAGAGACAGAGAGAGAGAGAGAGAGGAAGCTATTATGAGTAGGTGACAAGCATTCCACCACCCACTGCCCACTGCATATATATTTATACATACAAGAAAGACATATTGTATTGTAGTATTGTTTATAGATAAATAAATGTGAAATTAAGGGTGTAGAGCTTAATACTAGCTATAAAATTTTGAAGATTAATTCTACAGCCAGGATTCTGAATTATATTTGAAGTTATATTTTTCTCTAAAACGGCAAGCAGCGGTTATTACAAATTTTTTAATGACACCTTCATTGTAACATGCCAGATTTGCATTAAATTCTACCCTTGGCTTATTCCCACTTTTCTTCTCTTCCTTCTATCCAGAATCGTGTCAATTGAATTCGAGACCCTCTTTTTAACACATCAGGCGTTAACTATTTATTCAAATCCGATTCAATACGTGTGCTGGTCCAGCCATAGAATATTCTCTATTTCTGAGTATTCCCTATTGTAACTCGGCCCGGCCCGGCCCGGCCCAGCCCACTAACACAGTAACACTACTGTTTAGTTTGTAACGTGAGTGAAAATGAAGGTACAGATTAAGAATTTCCTCTGAGCTTGGTTTATGTAATTAACAATCTGAAAGAGGAGAGGTAACTGCGGCATTAATATTAAGAGTGATTTGGAATTTCACAAGTAAGGAAACATGCGAATTTAATTTGTTGTAACGCCAACAATGCTAACAAGGAAGTACAAACTGAACTGGACCAATACCAATACCAATACCAATACCATACACAAATAATAAATATTAATCTCCTTCCAGTTCCACTTAATTAGGTATGATGATATTGCTAATCCTACCAAAATGTTTTGTAATTTTATTTCAAATTAAAGGTGCACCAAAGAAAAATAACAACTAACTCATAACATAATTGACTAATTGAGTGGGTATAAAGCATATATGTTCGTGCTAGCTATACAGACTGCTAGGAGCAACTAGTTAGTAAGATAGACTTATGTATAATTTTTATAATAGTGAATAGGCTACTAAATTAATGCTTTCCAAATTTTAAGATAGGTAAAAGTTACATTTAGCAACACATTAATTAAACGCCCTCAACTCTCAAGGGTTGAATGGGAATGTGATTGATATATAGTACTCTTTGTTCCAACTCAAATGTCTCATTTCTTTTTCATGTCTAAAGTGTCCCTTGATTAAAAGTTTAGAACCATTAATTTCAAAAAGAAAAAAACGAAAACTAAGGCTAAATTATTAATCTTTACAATGTAAAATAATACGATAAAAATAAGATGACATAAATATTGGGTCAAGTACTATAAAATTATGAGATGTGAATAATAAATAATTGGGTTCCTATTTCTGAATATTTAGGAATATACAGGTACCGGTAGTATGGTTAGCTAAACTTTCAGTTAAAAGTTCAAACAAAGTAAACTAGTTTGTACATGCATGTTCGGTTGTGATTGCTGTCACTAATAATGATAAGCAAAATGTATCCATTTGCATTTGAATAAACTTATTTATTCTTCGTGAATCAGTTGTTCTGCATTGAATAAACCTCACATGGAACAAAATCCATTATAGCTTGAATAGTTTATGTATGATATAAAAGAGGTAGGTGTCGCTCAGCCCATTTGCTAAATATTATTTGGGCCTCTATCTCTCTCTCTGTCTCTCATACACCATACCTAATAATTGTGTTGTGAGTTTCTAATTATCTAAAAATATTATCAATAATATTAGTGAAAGTTTGGATGCATGGGTCGATCCCATGCATATAAATGTAATCAGTGTAATTATGATTATCATTTATTTATTATTTAAACTATACGTTATTAATCAAAAATCAAAGTTTAATTTAACATTCGCTACAAAAAACGCATTTTATAGTAACGGAACAGTGATAAAAATTTTCCGTTTCTAAATTTTAACTGATTAACAAAGGAGTTGTATGGAATTGTTGTTCAATTTTTAGTAACATAATTAGTGACAGAATAATCCGTTATTAAAATTTAGTAACAAAATTTTACATTACAATTTTAAAATTTAGTAACAAAATTTTACATTACAATTTTGTTACTAGAATTGAAGAAATTATTTTAGAAACAAATTTTTCATTACAATTCTCTTGTTAATTTTTTTTAGCAACCATCGATATTACTACGAATAAATCCGTAATAAATCCGTTACTAACATTTTTAGTAACGGAATTTCTTGTTTTGGTAACGGAAAATTTCGTTGCTAAATTAAATTTTTTTTAGTGATTCATTATAATTAAATTAAAAATACTAAATAGAAAAGGGTCATATTGGTGCAACCTACATTCTAAAATTTGATTATTAAACTAATGAACACCGATTAAAATTTTCTTAACTGTTAATAATTTGATTGGAGATTACAATAAGTGATGATGCGTAAAAGAGAAAATAAATGGTGAAAAAGAAAACGATATAATTAATATGTATATTTCATTAAAAAAAAGTGTGGTTTGCTAGGCGAACAAGCGTTCACTTGATTTACCAACCGAAAAAAATCCTAATGATTTATGTTTCATAAATTTTGGTAGTGATAAGATTAGATTAGATTAGATTTGATGTGAAGTATGGTTGCAACTTCACGTGCAGGCCAGGACCGCTAGCTACCTCCCAACGTATTAGATATATATGGACTTCTCTCTTCTTCTTTTTTGTATAAATTAAACTACTAAGTACTTGTTTTAATTAATTGTACAGTCTCATGGGAACACTAATCTTCCACTGATTTAGGAATTAACATAAATGTGTTTGAGACTAACGAAAATCCCAACTACTAGGCAAAATTGATGGACTACTACTGATCACTAAAGTGTATATATATGTATATATATACGTCCAGAAAAGGAAAAAAAAATATATAAATAAAATTGTTGCAAACTTGGGGAAATTACAAAGGAACAAAAAGAAGTCCTCCCACGAGAAAAGAGTTCAAACCTTCATACAACAAGGAAAAAAAACAAAGAAAAAGAAGAAAAGATTTCAAGCATATATAGGTGCGGTACAAGAGAAGCTATCTATCTCTTAATTAGCTGAAGTCTCCCATGCATTTATTACTCTTTTCCATATGAATTAGTTTTGGAGGCAGAAGCAGATGGTTGTTGGTATTGCTGATATAAGGCTGCATCCAATCTGCTGTAATTATCCATCGCCATTGCCTGCATGCATCCAATCATATCTATATAATTATAATCAGTTTTTTTATAATTAAAACCTTAATTAATTACAATCCTATATATATATAATTTCATTTGCGTTAATATTTGGAATTGAATGTAGTGATCGATCACCTGCTGCGATTGACAAGCAAAGAAGTTGGATAAAAGGTCGGGGGTGGGCATCGGCATCGGCATGGGCATCCCCATTCCCATATTCCCCATGGCAGCCATCATAGACATGTGAAGGTGTTGTTGCATCAACATATTCATATTCATATTCATGGAGATTGGCATTGACATGTTCATCATCCTAGTACTCATCACTTGAGCTTGTAATTGTTTCAAGTAATCTATTACTTCATCCAACATTGATGCTTTGTCCGTCTACGTACGTACACCAACTACTAGTTAATTAGACGAACATATACTTCCATTCTACACTCTATACATATATAATACTCCATATATACACACACACCTTGCTGGAATTGGGAACCAACTTCTGAAGTGTCTTCATCCGCTCATTAATCTTATCTCTTCTTCTCTGCACGTGGAATTAATTGATTAATTTTTTTGTTAGGTAACCTAGCTAAGAACAATATACTACTATTACCGCATTTAAATTAAAACATGCAAGTATGTTTTTTTACACGTTAAAAAAGAATTAAAAGACATACTCTCTCGGACTGGTTATGATTAGCAGCAGCCCTGCTTTTAGCTAAATTAATGGAGGATTTTTTAATTCCCAATTTTCTGTTGCCTCTTCCTCTATCTCCTGCTGCCACCTGCCTCCTCTGTGTAATCATTATAAATCAGGACTAAATCAACTTACGAAACTGTGCTATCTTTTTTCCCCCCCAACATATCGCTATATATGCATGCAAAATAAGAGTCATATATTATTTACTTTTTTTGTTTTTGTTTTTGTTTTTGTTTTTGTTTTTGGCCTAAATACTGCATTAGATGATAGTATATTTAATTTTGTTATATTCAGTCGTCAACTTAATTCCACTCCTCAAGAGTCAAGAATGATGGTCGTTTTATTACCGAGTATATTAAACCGAATTTTATTACTACAAATCAATTCGTGACGAGAATAATAAGAGTGAAGAAGAGTAGAATAACATGCCTTTGATCGACAGTGATAAACAATTTCGTGGTCGTCGCCGGAGGTCTTGGTGTAGTCTTCGCCTGAGCTGGTGTTTTCGTAGGAATCAAGAGTATATTGCTGACTCTGGCTGGCACTCGCGTAACTCTTGCAGGAACCCACGGTGCACGCGCCGAGTCCCGGCGGCACGTGAGTAGAGTTATCGTGGTTGTCGACAGTGCTGTTGTTGCACGGCACGAGGGCGTCCATGTTGGTGTTGGCGGCGCGGAGGTTGTCGAGCCAAGGCACAAGGTTGTCGGCGGCCGGTTTGGTGATGGTGGCTTGGTCGACTATTGACTCGAGAGTGTTGAGCACGCGCGGAGGGGCGACGCCGTACATGGCTACTTGCCCCTTCTCCCATGTTAACTCCGCCACTTCATGCTCCAATCTGTGCTCATCAACACACTAAACCTTTAAGAATCCAACCAAATAGCATCAATCAAAAATAATAAAAGAATTGAATTGGAAGGAAATAATATAAGAATTACGAGGGCGCATGTGTAGCGAATGAATTGAAAGATTTAGGGCGGGAGCAGAATATTGTAGGGTTAAGATCACAACTGGGAACGCATTCATAATTCATTTCGATGTATATATTCTTACATATAACATATTGAAGACATTTTATTGAGAATTTGGGTTTGGGCTGCAAAAATATATGTGGGTGTGGAAGCAAAAAGGATTCGACGGCATTAGCCAGTAGTACTATATGTGTATGATTCACAAGATAAGAAGCATCATAAATTTGAAAGCGATCGACTAAGGTACTGGACACCAATGGTTAAGCACCCAATATTTATTCTATTTGTCTTTTCACTTCAATCCATATTCTTCACCAATTATTAGTCCTCACTTAATTCTCATATACACATTACAAAATTTAGGTCCACGCACATAATAACTAATAACTATGATGAAATTTGAAGCTTATACACTTTTAGTTTCACGAAGGATACTCACTCAGATTGTATTGCCTGTGGATTATGAAAGTCTTAATTTAATTAATTAATATACAGTAATGAATTTGCGATTGAGGGTGTTCTTATATTTTTCCCATATAATAGTATTAGGAGTATATGGGATTTGAATGCGCCACCTATTTATAACGATGGAGGGCGGCGGCATAGCACATATACGTACTTTGAGGTGTGGCCATGTGGATCTTATTTCCATACTATTTATTACTCTCTCCTCCGTCCCACTCAACTTGGCCTACCTTTTTATTCAAATAAATCTATTAAAATAATGAAACATGCCCAGTCGAGTGGCGAGTGGGACAGAGGGAGAAGGAGTAGTTATTCCTTGTAATTATGTAAATTCAATAGAGAAGGTAGGTTACTATTGTAAAGTTAAATTTTAAATCTTTTGACATTGGAATTTCGAATCTAAGTTATGGATGCAAAACTACAAATAGGTACCAGGGGATGAAAGGAGCACATAGGATTATAATGGTAGAGTGTAAGAGTAAAACTCATAGTTTTGTGGTGGTGGTGGTTAGAGTAGTTAAAATCAGCCCGACCCGATGAGTTGGCCCGGCTACTCGATATTTCAACCGGGTTATGTTATGAAATAATAAGTGGCCTAAAACTTTAGGAGACTAACCAACCCGGTCTAATGGGCTAGTGGATCCGATGGAATTTGGATCAAAAAAGTCCGAGGCATGCGGGTTGATATGATCCAATATGAAATCTTATTTGTAGTATAGTGATACATGCGTATATATATTTTTATTTAAATGAAGGCAAGTCTTAGGAAAATGGTTGTTGGTCCATTTAAATTATAACTAATATAATACTCCATGTGATTTGTGTTGTGTTATAACTTACAATTATGAAATTATTTGAATAAGCATTTCATTATAATGTAATTCATTTAGTCAAGTACAAATAATTAGTTGGAACGAGTGTTTGTGTTGTTTTTATATGTATTTAAATACAATAGCTTTTATATTATTTCTTATTTTACGTACAAACAAAATAATAAATTATTATATATAATCACCGTTTTAATTGAACTAATTAATATATTGCGTCATATTAGAGATGACATTTAGGTCTATGCTTCTGCAAACATTATTAATGTGATTCCACCTACTTAGATGAAGTTAAATTGTAAAATGTGCAAGTGAAATTTAGTTGATCTTCTTAACCATATAAGTGAGTTGAATATTGTTCAGATTGTAAAATTTAATAAGACACGTAATGATATAAGTAGGCAAATTAAATTGTACGTGCGAGTAGTACAATTATTAATTTTGTGCAGGTAACAAGCGACATATATAAAGTTACAAAATTTAATTAACTTTCTTGCTACTGAGTAAAAGTGCATTGGCCAAACACATGCTAAGAGCCAAGTCATCAATTACCTTTACCTAAAAGCCTTTTTGCATTAATTACTTTGTCTTTCACAACCGATTTTGTCTTTCACGCAATTTTCAAAGTCTGAATATATTTTAAGATTCTTTCTATTATTGGAAATATGATTGTTATTTTGACTATTTAATTTTTATTACGATTTTGAATTATTATCAGCACCTGACCTGACCGTGTACAAAACCAAAGTTTGGTTTCTTGATGAGATTTAAATGCAATATTTTGTTCTTAAGAGTTGCATTAATTTTACCTTAGATGATTATAGGAGGAGGAATCTCATATGGAATTAATATTTGTGAACAGCACTATATTTTAAAGCGGACTTATTGTTTGGTTTGTTTGATTAACATTGATTATGTGTGATTTATAAAATAATTAAATATTATTAAGTGTTTGGTTTGTTTGATTTGATCCGTGATAGATTATTCGGCCCGCATATAATTAAGAAATTATTTGATTATTAATCAACCCAAACTTGACTTAATTAGTCTTGATTATTAATCAAGCATCATTTTCAAAATGCAAATTTACAAAATTATCCTAATCAATTTTGCTATTTACAAAAATACAAGTAAACACACACCCAACATATCTCTATAAAGAGCAATTTATATATTTTTCTATATTTTAAATATAATCACATAATTTATCAAACATTATAATCAATTAAACAAAACATATGATTATATAATACAAATAATCTCATTACCCCTTATTTTATCAATCTAATCTATCAGATCCAACAAACCAAACACCCCATGTAATACTCATAATTAGAGACTTGTATGTGTATTCAAAAGCTGGACCCAACAACCTATTCAAATTGTTATAATGAATTTCAAATCTGTAGTTCAATTACTTTATACTAAAAGCAGCACGATATCATTACACCCTCTTTTAAAGCAGTTAATAATTACCATCTCAAATCCAGATTCCTTCGAAATAGCTCTTTAAAGTTCATTGTGTTGATCTACTCCCTCCCAATTTTAGTGTCATATTTCACTTTTTTTTTTTAAACAAGTGTCATATTTCAAAATTTTAGAGTATATTTATGATAATCTTTTAATTTTATCCTTATTTAATATTTATTAGAATTTAATATTATTTGTATGAATGTATTTATTATGTTATTCAATAAAGAATATATAAATAAAATTTTTATTTTATTGGTATGTGTGATTTAATAAAATTAGACACTTATTAAAAAACGGAAGAAGTAATCTAATAAATTTAATACGGGGATTGTAATGAAAATTAGAACATTAAACAAGTATAACTGTACAACCATTGCACCGGGTCACTAATCAATGGTCAAATTAGTTTTGTAGTTATCCAAAACAATATGTATTGAATGATTAGTAAATTGGACTGCTTCTAACTTGAGCAAATAATCAAACATGCTAGATCGAAGATGAAAAATCAACTTAGTATTTATTATTAATTTTCTTCCTACTAAATATGTCCTAAGAGTTTTTGATAAAAAAGAACACAAATAGGGGAACAAAAGAGAGTGTTTATTTTTGTAACCTATACAAGAAAAGTGAGATAAAAGAAGAAACTCAATATTATACGTAAATGGAAATAGTGAAACAAACAAATTTAGAATACAAAAGTAGAGTCCAAGCTAGATTATGGTAATCAGCGAGCGAGGGGAGGGGCCCTCATCCTCAACCTCAAGCAGCAAAACAAATTTGAGTCCCACAAATCTAATCTCCTCAAACTCATGCTAACTCATTGATGCAATTGACTTGCTCCCCAAATTTAATACTCTTCAATTTCCGGCAGCAATAAAAGAACTAACTCAGCTGCACCAACACCACCGCAGAAAACACTTGCCTATACATACACTACTATATGCAAGTAAAGTGTAAATCCAGTTGCATAGGCTGCATAACAACGAAGTCTTCGGAGCAGCCATAATCTTTTAGCTGATTGTATAACGACAAACCCACAGCCGATGCGTCTCAATTTTGGCGGCGCCGAAACCCTAACTCCTGAAAATGTCGGTCTCACCTCGGAAAGGCCCAATCTTTAACCCTAATTCCGGCCTCTCCAACCACGACAAGAAGATGCCCCACGCTCGGGTTGACCCGGATGAGGCATTGAAGCATGCACTCCTCAAATTGCTCCCTCGCCCCATTTCGCAGTCCGGGTCGATATCTCCTTACTCAGAGTCCGAACCCGACTCCGACGCATCAAATCCTAACCCACTTTCCGCCGCCACCGACTGCACCGCTTTGCTGTCGGATGAGTTGCTGCTGAAAGTGCTGGATAGATTTTTTGACAGAACCCAGCATATTGCGAACTCGTTGGTCTGCAGGAGGTGGTGCGTGCTGTGCGGTAGGTTGGTGAAGTCCATTAAGTTGATTGATTGGGACTTCTTGGAGTCAGGTAGGTTGAGTTTCCGGTTTCCTAATTTAGAAGATGTTAATTTAGTTTCGGCTTGTATCAAATCTGCTAGAAATTCCGGCATTTTGTTGAGCAATAAATTAATAGAGGTCCGTTTGGGTTCGTGGGTCTTGGAAAATGATGAAGGGTTGTTCCTCAGGAAAGAGGATGTTTTGGAATCAAGGGAGATCGATAAAGGGGTGGCGATATTAGCTGAAGGGTGCAAGAAATTGAGGAGAGTAGTGTTGATGAATGCTAGTGAAGAAGGGATACATAGCTTGGGAAAGGAATGCGAGTTGTTGCAGGAGATGGAGTTGCATTATTGTGGTGATTTGGCGTTAAAAGGGATCTATAATTGCAAGAATTTGCAGATTTTGAAATTGAATGGAAATATAAGCGGTGTTTATGATTCCATAGTTTCAGATATTGGATTGACTATACTGGCACAGGGTTGTAGACGGTTAGTGAAGCTCGAGTTAGTGGGTTGTGAGGGGAGTTATGACGGTATTAAGGCAATCGGGCAGTGTTGCCAGATGTTGGAGGAGTTAACCATATGTAACCATAGGATGGAAGGGGGGTGGTTGTCGGCTTTGTCATACTGTGGCAACTTAAAGAGTTTGAGTTTCCAGTCATGTAAGAATATTGATGAAAATCCTGGACTAGATGAGCATTTGGGATCATGTATGATGCTGGAGGAGTTGCATTTGAAGAAGTGTCAAATGCGAGACAAGCAGGGCGTAAAGGCTTTGTTTGTAGTGTGTCGGAGTATTAGAGAGCTAGTTCTCGAGAACTGTTGGGGATTGGACGACAGTATCTTTGCTTCTGCCACTATTTTTAGGTACAAACCTAACTCTTGCTTCTCTATCCTAAAGTAAAGTTAAATTTTAGTCGTCCTAAGGTTGTATATACTTGTTCTTGCGATTGAATCATTGTGGGGTTGCTATATATTCAGCAGTAAAGTTTTGGTCTCAACACGACATTACAATCTTCAAACATTTTGGTCTACGTACTGGTATGGAAAAATTACAATAATTTGATATCTGCCTATATCAAAGAAACATAATTATGATTAAATTTTAAATAGCAGCTCATATTTGTTTTGAATGTTCAATGGGGTATATCAATTGATCTTCCGATTGTTTGACAGGGTATCCTTCAGAATATCAGATACATATACAAATCCTTGACTATTTCATAATAAACTTCATGTCTATTTAGACTTTAGAGTTTCCTGAAACTTAAATTATTTTTTCTACAAATGGGCCATTACCAGACTTGCTCTGTTAAAACAGATTATCGATATCAATGAGCAAATAGCAATTAGTAAAATATGTTAGAAACTGATTGACTTGGACATCTAATGAAAAACATTTCCAGTGAGCCAGTGCCTTGGCTGATTGACTAATTGACTGAAATGCAAATGGTTAATGCATACTCGTTCTAAACTTCTAACTGCAGGGGCATAAGATCTCTATCACTGGAAGGATGCTCGTTACTGACGACACAAGGACTAGAAATGGTGCTTCTTTCTTGGATGGAGATCGATAGGCTTAGAGTAGTTTCCTGTAACAACGTTAAAGACAGTGAAATAACAGCAGAACTAGCAGCCTTATTTTCTGTTCTCAAAGAACTGAAGTGGCAGCCAGATTCGCTGTCAATGCTCTCTGCTAGCCTTGCTGGTACAGGTATCAGACAGAAAGGCAGTAGATCTTTGATATGGAAGTGAAGACAACTGATACTGTCTAAACTAGGAAGCGTCGGCTCAAAGCATGGTTCAACCAATATGTGCTCGTATCCATTTTGTTTGTGTATTGAATACAGCTGTTTCATACTCCTCAATCTTGATACAGTTTCAACCTTTTATGATGTTTTTCTTCAATGCCAGTCTAGAACAGTTAGGTTTTGGGAGGTTGGAGTTTTAGTGATGCATTTAGATGCAGAAAGAAACTTTTAGAAGCATAGCAATTATCTGTTATTTTTACACCATCGATTTTGCCAATGGAAGCTGTCCGAAGTCATAGGAAATTAATAATCTTATGTTTCTTTACTTGCTCTTTTTTTTTTTTTGCCAAAATCTCTGTTTTGATTTTATGTGTTCTTTTTTAGATCAGTGTTTCCTTAAATGGAAACTTGAAAACAGCATATTCGAATCTGGGTTTCCGTGGAGTCTCATTTTCCAATTATATGCTGGAAACCCTTTGTTACAAACATATATATACTGAAAAATGTTATTGGAATTATAATTTTTTATAAAGGAAATATGCGAATTCTATTACAATCTCTTTGTATTGATTTCTCTTTTCTATTGTGTTATAGAACAAATTTGACAATTAGAAATTTAAATTTAATTGAAAATGAGAATGTTTGAAACTAAGGGTGGTGTATTGGTTGTGTAGTGTGTAAGATTTTTTTGGACTTTCAAAATTTAGAGGTATTCAATTCAAATTTTCAAAAGTCTTTAAAAATTTCGATGTATTAAAATGGATTTTCAAAATTCTTATAAAATCTTAAGGTATTCAACAATCTATAAATTTTAATAGTCTATGTATTTTCATGAATTTTCTTTTCAAAATATAAATTTATTTTTCTCTACGAAATCTCTTATAATCAGTAGAGATTTCAACGGATTTTCCCGCAGACTTCTACAAACCCGATTAGGGATGACAATTTAGTCCGACCGACTCAAGCCCGCCCAAGTCCGACAACAATGAATCACCCAAACCCGATTTGATAATGTTATGTGCCGGGCGGCTATAATATTAAGCCTGATGGGTGGTTTTGGGTCAATTTCTAGGTCCGAAATATCGAGGCTCACCCAAGTCCGACCTGATATTTATATAATTAATATATAAATTAAAAATAGTATAAATATTATTATTATAAATATTATTTTAGAATATCAAATAGCTATAATAAGTATAAATTAATATATATATTAAATAAGATGTATCACTAAATAAATTTGTAATTAATATTTATTTGCATTTAAAAGTATAATATATAAAAAAATAAAAAATAAATATATATTTTATAATGTATTAAGAATAAAAAATATTTAAAAAAAATTAATTAAAAAAATCATGGGTCTGACTCGAGTCCGCTCGATTCATATAGGCCTGGGCCTAATTTTCAAGTTCGACTGGGCCATGAGTCGGGCTTCAACCTGTACATATAACGGTGCGGCGGATTTGGGCATAGGGAAGCCCGACCCAACACGACCCATTGTCATCCCTAAATCCGACTATTTTTCTGTTACTTCGGGGCCTACTAGGTGTGATAATTTTGCCTCATTCGACCCAAGTCTGTCATAGTTTAATGACAATGGGCTCCAAAGTCCGACCCGATGACATTATGGTCGGGTTTGGGCTAATGTTTAGGCCCGACATACCCAAGTCCGTCCAAGTTCGATCCGAATATTTAGATATAAGATATTTACATTATAAATGTAAAATAATAAAAATACAATTATTATTATTATTAATGTATAATAAAAATAAATTAATAGACATATTAAATAAAATATGTGTAAAATAATATAAATATTATTATTATTATTATTATTAATGTATAATAAATATAAATTAATAGACATATTAATGAATATTAAAATATAAAAATATAAAAATATACTTTAAAATAAATTAATTATATATACTTTTAATATATTAAAAAAAAATATGCATGTCCACCCAATCCGCATGGGCTTGGGCTTTACATTGAATTGCAAGCCTAATTGGACCATAGGTTGGGTTTGAGCTCATTCACAAAATTGTATGTTGAGTCTGGACATAAGGAAATTCGGTTCAACCCGGCCCATTGTCATTCCTTATCCCGTAGTCTATTGAAATATATGTAAATTAATAAAAAAAAATATTTCATAATCCTATCAAATTTATGAAAATTCTTATAAATCAATAAAAAGTCTGTCAACTCAAGACAAAATCTATGAATTTTTTAAATTTACAAAATTTTTAAAGTTTAAAAAAATCCAACAAATCCCAATTGAATAGACCTTCCTAATGGGATGTTTAAGGATATCCGATAACCCGATTAAAAATACTTTTAAGTACCCAAAATATCACTACAATTTTAAACTATATTGAAATTATGTGATTTTCGGGTTCGGTACGGATATCCGAAATGCTGAAGTAGGGTACCCAACCCGTTTCAACATCTAACGGGTCAATGACTCGATAGTAGTCAATAGACATACGGTAGTTGAAGACAAACTGTACAATTTCTGAATTTCCTATCTTGAATTGGAAAGGGAAAACCCAACCCTAGAGAGAGACCCAATCCTAATCCCTATTGAACTAATTCATACTCTTCAAGTTGCAACAGGTCAGTTCTTATGAATCTCATGCGCAGATCTTGCTTCTCTCACAGCATATTCGTTCGAATATTATTATGTGCAATTTATTGAATCCAATTCAGCGATAGATCTGGCTTTCTGTTGGTATAACTTCGTCATCTGAATTGATTTCATAGTACGGATCTATTAAATCTGTTTTGTATATTAATCCTGAAATTGGATTCGAAAGTGAATGGAGTGGTTAATACGCGTATTAGGTTGTGTTGATTTTTATTTTCTCCTCCGTTTGATGATTTAATCCAGCTTCGCTACTGTGTTTCTTTTGGAAAATTCAGTACCACAAACAATATGTTTTGAATTAGTCATAGGATTGCTCAAATCAAACTACGATTTTTCGTGAGATAAATCAGTGATGATGGTGCCGGTGTTGAAGTTCTTAATTTAGGCTCTTCTGATTCGTTCTGGTGATGCACTTTAAATCACCCCGTTCTGATGATGCATTTGGTGTCATGCGTAGTTGAGTTTTGGGTTTTCGAAATCTTTCTAAAGATATGTTATTTCTTCTTTATGCAATGATGTAATTTTCATGATTTGTGTATGCACTACTTCATTAGTGTATGTTCTAGGAAGTGCCCAAGAATGGCATCAAATTCTTCTGCTTGAAGTCTTTATAAGGATGAAATAACTTGAGTTCTTTTCATTTATCTCATTAACATAATAACGGAATTTATTCTTGAACGTTCTTGTTTTTGCCTTTTTGGTTGATGCAGAAATGGCAACAGGTGGAGGTGCACCCCAACGAGGAACTGCTGCAGCTGCTGCAGCCAATCTTCGTAGGAGGAAAACAGGCGGAAGTGGAGGTGGAGGAGTTGGTGGTGGAGCTAGTGGAACTATGCTCCAGTTTTATACAGATGATGCGCCGGGGCTTAAAATTTCTCCTAACGTCGTTCTTGTGATGAGCATTGGCTTCATAGCTTTTGTTGCTGTACTTCATGTCATGGGCAAGCTCTACTTTGTCCGCAAAGAATAGAGTCAATAGACTGTGCTGTTTGTTTACATAAACAGTTTTGGATTCTGGATATGGAAGATATACTTTTTTTTCTTTCTGTTTTTCTTTAATTTTGTTATTGTTTGTTTTTAATATCAGTGAACTTTGACAAGGGTCAAACAGAAAGTCAGGTGCTTTGTAGTTTGTAGCTTTATGATGAACATGTGCAATGAACCCCAACTTGTCATCCTTTTGGTTGATTCGTGATATTAAGGTAGCAGATGAGATTGAGATTGCATGCTTATATTGCATCCTTATTTCATACGAGTCATTGTGTTTCATTGTGAAAATCTTTTCCATGATATTTGATTAGCAGCCACGTATACAAATATCACGCAGACTGCAGAAAATGTATGTTTAAGCTAACATAGTTTCTTGTTTGGATAGCTCGAGTTGAGGCTCTAATGGGGTTAGTGGCGAAAAGTAGTCATCAACCATGTCCTGAGACACCTGCTCCAGGCTTGGAGGATCCCACTGCACAGAGAGAGCCTTCTTACATTGTAGTGGAGACAAAGTGAGAAATAAGAATCAATCATGTATTGATTTTGGTCTTACCTTTGGAGAATAATCTTTCTCTACTAGTTTTGCTCGGATACCCTAAGATATACAGCAATGACATAACTAGATCAATGGAGAAGAAGACAACAATTGCATTTTCAAGAAACACTATACCTCGTAGAAGTTGGGTGGAATCTGATTGGACAGTGCTTGCACAGTCATTCCGTACTCTCGAACTAGGCATTGCTCGAGAGTTTGGAACCTTCCTTCTCGTATCTGAGCAATGAAATGATGCACCATCAACATCTGCAGATAGTAGAGCAGGCATTTGAAATTTCTTTGACTTACAGATCTTAAGGCAACCTTCAAGCTCAAAGGAGCAATCCCTTTGAGTTTCTTGATAACCGACTTACACCATGCATCGTTCCTTCTTGCGGCCTCATCTTCCTGATAGAGTTAGTTTATATATGTTCACAGCTGAAGCTGCAGTGCTTAATGTTATCTAGTATATCTATTGTCCCCTTACCAAGGATTGAATAATATCTTCGACCGTGTCGTGGCTGAAACATATGTCCACTATTTCCAGCCTAACCAGACAAAAAAAAAGAATCAGATTGTAATATAAGAGATTATTCTAGGTAGATCAGTGAAGCAATGCTGAACTTCTAGAGGAATTGTAAACACTAAGAAATCTGTGTACCTTTGGAGTAGGCTAGTCTGGTCTTGATGAACTGAATCTTGAAAACTGTCTAAACAAGTTTTAACAGCAGAGGGTTCACTGGCAGCCAAGTTTCTTAGTACGTTTTGAAACAAGGGAAGCTTCTGTGAGAACCAAGTAATGCACGTAGAATACGATCAACAGTGGAAAGAAAAGAGAGAAGAAAGTGAAGAAGTGAGAATGAGTGGACTAACTGTGGAATGAGTGTAGTGTGTAGTGAGTCCACACGATACCATTTCTGCGCCATTGAGCGTGTCGCCTACGAGGGCTAGGTATTCTCCTGCCAACCAAACCATTATAATACAGCTCGCTCTTCATTCTTATTTGTTAAGTGACTTGATTAGAGTATACATATTTTACCCAAATGGTGTGGCAAACGCGAGAGGTAAAAAGATGCACCTCCATCGGGATGGAAACCAACCAACGTCTCAGGAGTAGCAAATATCTGCAGTTATTCGAGAGATTCAATATGGCTCGATTTCTTACAATTTATTAAACAAACTGGGCGTTATAGTAAAGGAGAAAAGAGAAAGGAGAAGGAATTAGGTACTGTTTTATCAGTAGCAATGCGAAATGTTCCAAGGACAGAAATTCCAGCTCCACCACCCATTGTGATCCCATTTAAGATGGCTACCTGCATAAATATGCTACTACTATTTATTTCTTTATAATTTCTTTATGTGTGGTAGTTATATATTATAGAATATCGTTGAATTGCATGAAAATACTCACATGTGGCTTTGAATATGCAGCAATGTGGTGTATGAAACCATATGCGTTCCTGAAAAACTCTTTGCACTCTTCTAGCTTTCCTGCACTCTCAATTGCACCATTCATCTCTTAATTAACTATCTATTTTCACCTCATACAAGAAACACATTACACATACACACACAAAGAGAGAGAGAGAGAGAGAGCATTGCATGCCTTGTTTCATCAAATTATATAGACAACAGAGATCTCCACCAGCAGAAAATGCCCTGCCTTTCCCCTTCATGTCTTCCAAATCCATTAATAATAATTCTTAATTATTTCCAATAATAGATAGTTATTTTAATAATATTAATTAATACCTTCAAGATTAGGAAACCTACATCAGGATCATCCTCCCACTCTCTGTACAAATTTTGAAGCCTCACAGCCTATCTTCCATTCAATTTTCCAGTACAAATAAAAGAATTAATGCCACGATATTATAAAAGAAAGCAATTGGATTAGAAAAATAATAATTTGAGAGGATGAAAACAAGAAATGGAGATGCATGTATTGATGCAAAAGTAATTAATTACCATTGGGTTGTTAATCGCATTAAGTGCAGAGGGTCTGTTGATAACTGCTGTTCTTGATCTTACACCAGCATTGCCTTCAATAACCTGAACTTTTACCAAGTGTTGATTTTCGACTTAAATAATAATGTAAAATAGGACAACATGGTAATCAGATACTTACTAAATCATCCCAATAATTGGTGCTGGGATTGCTAATTAGAGTGTTGAGCCATCTGTACCCATAGCCATAACTCAACTTCCTAGCTGAAAACAATGCAGATGTACAAATAATTACCATCTTTGAAATGTAAAAGAGAGTTTGATTGTTTGAGGTGCAACATGCAGCATAAATTTATAACTGAATTAATGAGCTATATGTATATATATATATACTAGTACTGTGTGTGTTTCTCGACACAAGCTAGGGGCAGTCATGGTATCATCGTGTAAACAACTTCACATTCAACTTAGGAGTCGATGACAGGTGAGCAAATTAACCATGCAAAACCATTTTTTTCTTTAAATGCTTGTTTTTTTTTGCATGTTTGGATGTGATTAACTAATTAATTATAGATGAAGCTGATCTAGGACGTCTATATATAATTGGGAAAATTGTTAAAATGTAGTGAATCACGTGTGGTCTGTCAAATTGGAGTGCAATGTGGGTTGTTTAATTTAATGTGCAAGCTCTATAGTTATGACATCACCGTCCCAATTTATTGCTTCCTCTTTCAATTATATATATGCTGATTAATTTACGTCACGCAATTTTCAAAATTTTAACATATTTAATAATTGTGAACACGAACAAATGGAACATAATCAGTTTGATTGTGGCGTAAGGGACACATATACAACAACTTCAGCACAGTATAAATTTCTGAAAAATTAAATTTAAAGTATATTTTAATAAATAAATTCTAGCTAATAGAAAAATAATAATTTATTTTTTATAAATAACTTAGCATTTTTACGTGTGTCGCTATATGTGTAAGTAGTGAATTGATTTTGTGAATTATTTGGGATTTTATAAACTTTTAAAATTTTGGAGTATTTAATTTAAATTTTAAAAAGTCATTCAAAATTCTAAAGTATTCATTACGGATTTAAATTTTTTTAAATTTTTTTTTAAATCTTTAGATATTCAACAGTTTATAAACTTTGATAGTTTATGAATTTTTTTGGATTATCTTTCAAAAATATATATAATTTGTACTATACAAAATCTTTCTAATAACTAGAGATTTCAACAATTCTCTCAAAGGATTTTACAAATTCGACTATGGATGACAATTTAGCCCGCCCGACCCAAGCCTAACCTGACATTAATATAATTATTATAATTAATATATATTAAATAACATATACAACTAAATAAATTTGGATTTAATATTTATTTACTGGATTTAATATTTATTTACATTTAAAATTATAATAAACGTTAAAATATATAAAATGTAATTAAAAAATAATTATATATTTTTTATGTATTAAAAATAAAAAATATTTCAAAAAAATCATGGGTCTGACCCGAGTCCACCCGATTCATATGGGTCTGGGCTAGAGACTAATTTTCAGGCCCGACTGGGCCACGAGCCTGTACATATAACTGCGGGCTGGATTTGGGCATAGGGAAGTCTGGACCAGTCTGACACATTGTCATCCCTAAATCCGAATCTCTTTCTCATATTTCGAGCCCCTACTATGAATGATAACTTTACACGGGATCCGACTCAAATCTGTCCAAGCCCGACCCCATGACGTTATGGTCAGGTTTCGGCTAATGTTTAGGCCCGACATACCCAAGCCCGACCTAAATATTTAAATATCTTATATTAAACCATAAATTTAAAATAATATAAATATAATTATTATTTTTATTGTATGATAAAAATAAATTAATAGAAAAATTAAATAAAATATATGAGTAAAATAATATAAATATCATCATTGTTATTAATGTATAATAAATATAAATTAATAGACATATTAATGAATATTAAAATATATAAATATATTTTTAAATAAATAAATTATATTTAGTTTTAAATATGTTAAAAAAATAATAAAGTAAAAATAAAATATGGATGTCCGTTCAATCCACATGAGCTTGAATTTGGCCTTAAATTACAAGTTTGGTTGGGTCATGGACCGGGGCCCACAAAACTGGATGTCGAGACTGGGTATAGGGATGTCCGGTCCAACCCGACTCATTGTCATCCCGGCCTAACCCTGTATTCTATGAAACTCTATGGAAAAATTTGTATTCTATAATCTTATCAAATCTATAAAAATCCATGTAAATCAATAAAAAAATCTGTAAAATTCTACATAAAGTTTATGAATTTTCTAAACCCATAGACTTTTTAAAGTCCAAAAAAATTCAATAGAATTAATTCAATACACTCCCTAAATTTATTGGGTAACTTATTTCTATTGTAATCAGACTTACTAATCTTTGTCTCAAAAAAGTATATTTTGGGGAATATTTTACTTTTAAAAAGGCGTAAAGTGCAGATCCCAATTTTCTAGTTTTAGGTGATGACGCGAAATTAATTTGTACTTTCACGACCCAGGCTCTCCAAGTTATGTATCATGATTCATGGTTCAAATTTCAATATTGAGATACTGAAATGGATAAGAATAAAAGAATTGGTCTTCAATAAAACATGATCAATATTAGTTTTGTTATGTTTGGAGTAATGTTTATAATATCTGTGAATGCAAATGCAATACAGCAGCTAACAAAAACTAGAAGAAACTATCTATGCATGCAAATTAAGGAGTAGTATTTTATTTTTTTGTGAACATTTCACGCCCTTTTGAAAGAAAACAAAACTTAACATTAAGAAGGAAAGAAAAGTCAAGCATATAATGAAATTAATTAGGAACTTGAAGAAGCTAGCTAGATATTATATATATATCTTTGATTCCAATCTTAATTAACTGACAATAATAGTATGAGTGACTTGACATACAAGATGGAATTAGAAACCCCTTATTAGGGGCATGCAGCACATTCAGTGTGTTTCTTTAATTTGGGAACATATATGCATTTTAACTGTAGCTATAAATTAATATGATGGATGTTCTTTTCTTTGGTAACAAGAGATGTTATACTATAACATGCCTTATGGATTTTGTCTTGCTCTTTCTTTTGCATTGTTTGCAATCTTAAACTAACTAATAGCATATGTTATTCCCCTCTGGCCTATCGTGTTAGTTATTGGTTTATTGTCCTTCCCTATTTATTACTGTTTTGGCGGTGTAGATCGAATTAAAAAAACTAAAAGGGTGTGTTTTATTTGAGGGGGATTAAAAAAATGGAAAAATTAATGTTGCTAGAGACGCCAGTGGTGGTGATGGGATGTGCATTGCTGTCTTGGAAGCTGATGAGACAGATATGGAGTTTGTTGGATGTGGAGAAGGAGCCTCTCACTGTTCTTCTTACTGGGGCTGCAGGAGAAATAGGTTATGCTCTGATCCCAATGATAGGGAGAGGGGAAATGGTGGGTATGAACCAGCCTGTCATAATCCACATGCTTGATGTAGAAGCAGCAGCAGAGGCCTTGAATGCCATCAAAATGGAACTCATGGACGCTGCTCTCCCCCTTGTCAAAGGCAAGCCCAGTCCCATGCCATATATGTAGAATACAAGTAATTATTAATTAAATAAAAGTGGTTGATGCATGCATGCATGCAGGTGTAGTTGCGACGAGCGATGTAGTAGAGGCATGCAGCGGCGTGGACATAGCCATAATGGTGGGGGGATTCCGACGTGAGGAAGGAATGGAAAGGAAGGATGTGATGTCAAAGAATCTCTCCATTTTCAAGGCTCATGCCTCTGCTCTCAACCTACACGCTTCTCCTCATTGCAAAGTAGTAATTAATTAATTACTCTTCATATATATCTATGGCGATGATGATGATGATAATATGGTGCATGCATGCAGGTGTTGGTGGTGGCAAACCCAGCCAACACAAATGCACTTATCTTGAAAGAGTTGGCTCCTTCCATCCCACAAAACAACATCACCTGCCTCACAAGACTTGATCATAACAGATGTTTAGCCCAGATTTCCGACAAGCTCGACGTGGATGTCGTTGATGTCAAGAATGTCATCATTTGGGGGAACCACTCCTCCACTCAGTACCCCGACGCCACCCACGCTACCGTCGCCACAATCGCCGGAGACACCCCTCTCACACACCTCCTTGCCGATGACAAATGGTACGTACCTAGCTTGTTCATTTTAATTAGGGCGTAGCACTAAATGATGGATGTTGGTATTAGGTTGAAAGGAGAGATGATAACGAGGGTGCAGCAGAGGGGATCGGAGATCATGAGAGCACGCAAGAGATCTAGTGCAATGTCTGCTGCTACCTCCGCTTGTGATCATATGCGCGATTGGCTTCTCGGAACTCCTAAGGTTATATTTATATTCATATTAATTAATGTCTCAATTAACATAAATATATACTTTAACATGCATTGCATTGCATTATTTGGTACGTGTAGGGGAGTTGGGTGTCGATGGGGGTGTGTTCTGATGGATCTTATGGCATTCCACCTGGCCTCTTTTATTCTTTCCCTGTTACATGTCACCATGGCCACTGGTCTATAGTACAAGGTTAGTTTGTTACTTACTCTTTAGTTTGCACTACCTAATAATTAATATTTGAATTGACTAGCTATATATATACACACACTTTTATGATCAGGTATTAAAATCGACGAATTTTCGAGGGAGAAGATGGATATGAGTGCACAGGAGTTGATGGACGAAAAAACATTGGCCTATTCCTGCATGTCTTGATCATTAACACTTTAATTATATATCTACTTTATAATTTGTACTTTTATCCAAAATTAGTATTATTTAATGTTCATTAATTTTATTAACACCCACAATTTGGAGTTATAAGATTGAGCTGAAATAAGAATAAATTGTATATGTATTCATTACTTAAACAGAGACATGCATGTTAGGTAAAATATATCAAAATGTCATTTATTCTGAAAATATCAATAGATATTTAATATGATAAAGATGGAGTATTTAAAATCTTATTAATCAATCGTAGATGCATCTTGTTGGCATGCACTTCACATTTCCTTCACTATATTATTGAGTGAATTTAACATTTAACTACTACACGTGAGTACGTATTTTGGGTATCAACATAAATGATTAATTAATTAAACTCCCGAAACAATGCAATTCATGATCAAATTATATCGTGGAGTACTACTATATATATATGTTATAAATTTGGATATGCCACGTGTTGGATGAAGGTCTAGTATAGAGTACCACGTGTCCCTGGGGCTGTGAGTCAATATCCACCAACCCCATTGGCTAAATTTATTGAATTCAACCAACAAAAATTAATGTATATATAATGCAATATGATCAATCACAAACTACCCCACAATTTATAATGATTTTTACAGTTAAGTAATGGAAATTAATCACTTCAGCACCTAGCTCCTCCATCTTCATTTACCAACCAATTTTAATGGCCCATCAATAATCTACAATTTTAACCACACGCTACACCACAAGTTTCTAAGCATACAACTACTCCATTCGTCTCGTTAAAAACGGTCATAAAAAGATTCAATACAGATACTAAAAAAATAAATTATTGTATTTTTAAAAGTTAGAATTATATATTGTAAAGATAAACTTTTATCTTTTTAAGAAAATAACTACTTTTAATGAAACGATTCAATAGAAAAAAAACATGATCACTTTTAGCAAAACAGAATGAATAATATTTATTATTATATGTATCACAAAATCAAAATGCATGTTACTATAATTATTACTAACATTTTAAAACTATAGCTACATATAATAATATACCGCGCGCATGATCTATTTAAGGGTGTAATCATACCAAATTAGCTTTATTATCAAATTTGCAATTTTTTTAAAATAATATGCAGTTTATAATTTTATGACATATTTTTTTTGAAGTTGACTGTTAATTTTCTTGATTGACTGTTGATTTAAGCCATTTCATGTTAATTTTCTTGATTGACTGTTGATATATTTTATATGTTGGATTTGCAATTTTTGTTTATTTATGTCTTTTATTCAAATATTATTGGGATATTTATAATGTTTTGATTTGGTTTCAAAACTTGATTTTGTGTAGGATAAGTCTGAAGGATCGAGCTTGAAAAATCAAGCTTCAAGGGCAAGCCTGAAAAACTAAGTCTGAACGTCTGTCTAAAGTCTGTCCTGAAGACCAACCCTGAAGGTCATGTCCTGAAGACCTGTCTGAAAATTCTGTCCTGAAGTCAAATCTGAAGATTTTGTCCTGAAATCAAATCTGAAGATTATGTCCTAGAATCAAATCTGAAGAATCTGTCCTGAAGTCAAACCTGAAAGTTTTATCCTGAAGTCCAGCCTGAAACTTAAGTTTCTGTTTTGAAATCCAGTCTGAAGGTACAAGCCAGAAAGTTAATACTTCAGTTATGGAAAGCTGCATAGTTGCCTAATTTGTTCAGAAACACAAACACCAAAAATAGAAAAAAATGACGACTTCAACGAGAAAAATTTAACGGTTAGATAAGATTCAAAATTCAAACGGCTAGTTCGGATCTACATCTACTATAAATAGAGAGCATTCTTCACTTGAAGAACTTACGGGAAGATTCAAGAACTACAAGAATTCAACTCATACTCAAGTTCAAAGTCTTATTCATTGAAACACTTATTTCTCAAGTGTTTCTAAGTTAGAGTTGTTATATTTTTCCCGTATATTTTAAGTCAAATTATTTTTATATCTATAGATTAGAAATCGAGCAAATTATCATAGATTTCATACTCATTATAAAGGCTTCGATAAAAAGAGCACTTAGCAATCAAATCAAAAGTTTGATTTTAATTGATTTTTTCTGAAAACGAGTTTGATAAACCACCAAATTCCGCATTTCAAAATTTTCAAAATTTTTATATACTCGTATCAGAACAACAAATATAATCACACAATCTTATTTACTAAATAGGGACATATATATTAATTTATTATTTTTGTGGCATGAGTGTCGCTGCTTTAATGACTTTATGTGTTATCATTGTATTTTGTACACATATATTGTACATGTAATCAATTATTACTCTACTATATATAACTTTCAAGTGTGTGTTACACGTTTGAATTCATATATATATATATGATAAATAGGGACAACAAATGACATATATTTAATTATTTAAATATCAATCCAACTCGATAGTGTTGGTTCCAAACTGGACAGAAGACTTAGCTATGTGAAAGCAAATTGGTCTAAGTCGAATTAAAAAGAAAAAAAAAAGAAAAAAGTTTAATTTATATGTATAAACACATGGACAAACTTGAAATGCTTTACTTCACGTCAAAAATCAATTACACAAGCTATGCATACGTCGTAATTTTTATATATTCAGATTTTTAAGAATAAATTAAAGGGTTTTCATTTCCTAATTAAATTAATTAATAATAAGTCCAGGGTATCATTCTAGTTATTACTAAATTAATCAAGGATAAGGATATACCATTCTTTGGTGATTAATATGTTCTTAGCAATAGGATTTTTATAAGTTTAATTAGTTCCTAATACATATATAAATATAATGTTTATAGTTTAATTATGCTAAAACGTGAAGGCCGAACTGGATCTCCATTCTAGAAGTTATCTATTCATGTCCAGATATCAAATAAAAACGAGGGTATATTATATATCGTTACTAATTAAAAAGATTAGTACATTTTAACTTGCTTTTATTGTAATTATTATATCACCAGTTTTGGAACAAACAAGTAAAAAATTTTAATATATACCTTTGACCAATCAAATTATATATATTTACACTTCTTGAGGGAATATTATTTTTATTTGTAACAATCGATCATGAGCTCTACATTTTTATTACTTCATTCACCTAAATGGTTCAGAATCCATGATTAATTTTTTGATTATTACTACTAGCTAGCTAAAAGGGTTGAGTAGAAATATATATATATATATATATATATATGGAAGATGATTGCTGTATTTATTAAAATTTTATTATATATATATACATGAACATGAAAGTAGCTAGCTAGCAACTGATCATTAAGCCACGCACAGCAAGTTACACTACATGGGCCTCTTTGAAACAGTTACCACTACACACAACACAACTTGTAACCAAAACAACCTATCTAGCTTAATCTAAATATATAAACATGTTCACCAATAAAAAAGGCTTTCCCTCTGATTTGTTTCTTGAATCTTGATCAGCACATTACATCCTTGAGAAGCTTGTACCTGCGGATGTGGGGCCGCGGAGATGACGTTTTCCCGGCGCCTTTCGCCGCCGAAGAGCCGCCGCCCCTCTCGCCGGCGGATTTAATATTATTACTGGACCTCGGCGACACATTCCTTTTCTCGCATTGGCACCAGTCGCATACTTTTATACTCTCACCGTTTTCTCCGTAATAGTTACTGCAATACCTATTCACCACATTCATTTACCCAATTACTTTCGCAATTTTAATTCAATTAAAAGAAAAAGGAAAGGGAATGGAATCATGAGAGGGTGAGATGTCGTTTCGACTTCCGCGTAAATTAAAGAAAGATAAAGATTATGAAACATGCACGTGGGAAGATCAGACAGAATAATCAAGAAACGCACAGATACACATGCGTGTGTGTGTGTGTGTATTGCTTAATTACCAGTGTTGGAAGCGGTGGTGGCAGTTGGAGCACCGGAAAAGCTTGTCGGAGAAGCCCACGTCGCCGCACAAGCAGCACACAGTAGTAGTCTGGAGATCCACCATTTTCAAACTTCTTATATCTTGTAATTGATCCTTAAGAAAATGATGCCCAATATTTAAACAAGAAAGAAAGCACACACAGAGAGCAGAGCAGTTGTTAATGGAGGAGATAGAGAAAGAAAGAGAGAGAGAGAGAGAGATAGTGATGGTGGTGGTGGCTTCAAAGTCGGTGTGCGGCTGCCTCTCTTTTATATATACACGCACACAATATTCCACGTCGTCTCTATATATAAATATATATATTCGTCCGTCCTCTGTATTTATATATTAGTAGTAGTAAATTAAATTAAATCGAGATTTTATATTAATGTGCACTACATATATAATACTATTGTCCTATTCATACACACTGCTGTTTTGCAATTAATTAATATAATATATTTCAAGTCAATGGCGCCTAAGCTAATACGCATCCGATTCTTCGATACAATTTGATTTTTTTTTTAATTTGGTTCATAATTATTTTACATTATATTAATTGAAACTAGAAATTATAATTTGAGCATATATACTGATAAAACATCCTTAACTTCTATACTAATCATTTTCGTATTATAAACTTAAAAAATAACCATTAATATAAAAATAATAAACACTAAACCTAATACTTTTATTCAAAAATATCCTTATTAACCAATTTTGTCAACTATCCTACAGCATCCTTAAGAATTTAAAATTAATTAATATTTTCAATTTTTTTATTTTATTGGTTAATTTTTTAGTTTGTTAGTAAATGGCTAGCTATTATAGCCTATTCCCATAAAAAATCGTTAGTATACATATTTTTCTCCTAGTGCTCGCTCAACCAAAGCTGATTCCATCAATACTACACTTCAAATTAAAGATAATATCATAATTATTTTATGAGATACATCTCAAAAAATTGTTCGAAACTTTTCAAATCTAGAAAGACTTTATATATTTTGTGATGAGAGAAACCACTAGCTTTACGAAGCGTATGTAGACGTGTTTGATAGAGAAATAATGAAAATAATTAAAAACCATAGGTATGCCAAAAAAAGAACAAGAAAAAGGAAAATAAGAAAGCATGCATAGAAAAAAAGAACATAATAAGAACAAAGGAGAAAAATAAAAGCTTATGTAAACAGGTTTGTGACTTTAACGTTATTTTATTGAGAAAAGAAATATTTAAAAATACCTGAAGACAATTACAAGTATGCTATTTTAGGGGTGCAATTTGGCAAAATATAACAATTTGAAATGCATAATGTTAATTATCATATAAAATTAGACCTTTGAGTGACACCACTCCATTCCACTACACCAACCATATCGATTAGTGTCAGCTCACACATAATGATATATTAATAAATGTTGATATAGATGCAATAATTTATTAACGTCAATTTATATACCATAAATAAAATGGTATATAGATAGGCCCCTATCTCTATATCTATCTGTATATACGAGTAAAGAGAGATGCTACTTGCTAGGAAGGATAGAAATAGACAATATTCACACACACCCCACAAATTGATTGAAGTCATATTTCATCTATTGCAAATAATATTTGGAATTAATTAACCTTTTGTTACCAATTTGAAAAGTTTTTGTCCATTTCCATTCTTCTGCAAAGCATTTAAATTCTTCTATTTGTTTATTTATTCATTCTGGAAATAAAAACAATTGATTATAATTGTTCTTTTAAGTTTGGAGAGCATGCTTTTGTGCATTTATAATTAATTTGCTCTACAGTCAGAAATATGCACATTGTTTAGATAGATAGCTTTACTGCATACATGTGAAAATTGTATTGTAACGACTTTTAAACTTACAAATTCTTTACACATACAACCACACTATCTAACTAATTATATAACATTGATTATTTTAGTATAGTACACCGCTTTCGGTTACGGTTGATGCGACAATACTATATCAACATATCAGTTACTATAATTTTTGTTTTTTATTTTGAATTAAATAGTATTTAATTATATTATGACCAATAAATTATAGTTAGAAAGTGAAAATTAATAAAAAAAAAATTATCAAAATTAAAATTTATTTATAGTGCATTGCCACATTATTTGTGTTTGTATTAATTCCCGCTAGGCACGGTGATATTTTTATATTTTAGTATATGTATGTAATGACGAATGAGATTATCTATTGTCTAACGGTGTTGCATGTCCTATTACATTAATAAGATCATGACACGTGGCATGACTAGAGTTTAAAATTTAGGGTATATATAATGAAAATATATATTTTATATCTTACACCACTAACTATGCCACATATCAACATTTTATTGATGTAATAGGAAATGTAGCACGAATAGGCAATGATATATAAAATATGAGACAAGAGATGAAGTTCCAACCCAAAATATATTTGTCGGAATCCAATATTGATATTTGTTCCAAATTAAACGAAATGGACAGAGAAAAGGAGTACTTGGAAAATTCTATATATTGTCTGATCTGATATGTGCCACTGCAATTAAATTGCATGTGACATCATTAATGATATCATTGACTTAAAGCATCATTATCCACATACGTACAAACCATAGAGTAGTAGCAATTGCGATAGTATTAGTCACTAATGCAGTTAATTATTACATTCTTATAACTTTCTTCACATCATTTTTCACTTCCAGCGGAGTATTATATATTTGTGGTCAATAATTTTGAATATCTATATAAAAAAAAGGGAAATACATTTGAAAATGTAATTTTGATTTTTTTTAAAGCCCTTGGTTATAGAATTGTAGATAGATGAGTTGCAATAATATTGTTTTTCAGTTTTAATGAATTTGAATTTCCTTTTCATACTGCTCGCTCTTGTTTTAACCTAAATCAAGCTTTGAATAAATTCGTCGCCTTGTGGCCTCGAATTCTATGTGCCCAATAATTCTACCTCGCTTTTTGGCAGATCATCAGTCAAGTTATATTTATTGTTATTGAAGGATATCTCACATCAATATAGAGAGATCCCTACCCACATTAGGGCTGCTAAACTGGTGGAAGATATAAATCAAAATGAACGCCTTTTCATACTATAATTCTATTGCTTATTGTTGAATAATATTGAAGTTATCATATGAATTATCACATTCTTTTAAAAATTGGATTATATTAAAGTAAAATTATATAACTGCATCATAGAGGACTCGAACCAAGACCTATTGCCTTTAACATTAACCTTACACACGCACGCTTATCACATTCTTTTGAAACTGACGGATTTGTTGACATATAAAAGGCCTGAAAGCTCGGGTCGAAAGAAATAAAAATGATCCTTTATCCGGTACAAGTACAAATAACATACATGTAAAAAAAATCCTATCGGCTCTATAGGACTAGCCCATAATCAGAATATTGACCATAGTAGAAATGTCAGTTTAACTTGAGATCATGAATTGAACCGAATGCCTTGACAAAAATGGGAGAGATAATATGTATATTGGTCTATTAGTATAATGATTACTTTTGAGATGAATGTTTCCATTTCATATATCATCATCATTATAGGCAATATTAAAGAGTACTTGTTAAAAAAAGTTTGTAGTTGAAAATTTATTTTCTGAGAAATCCACATATTCTTCAAGTTGAAAAGGTTTTCCTAAGTTTCAGTTCTGAGACAACGTATGGCTGCTTATAGTTTAATTCACTATTCACTTCCTCATCAGTAAACACCAATTAATACACTAACATAAATTTAAAACCTTAAGCAAAGAATTCGACAAGTGAAAATTAACGGTAACGATGTCGTTTAGTTTCGAATGTTGCACTCAACTATCAAACCCTCCATAGAATACACAGTTACACTCTACGGAGGTTTCTTCCTCTAACCAACCGAACCACACACACACACACACACACACATATATATATATATATTAATATATTATATAAAGATAGATACGTAGATAGAGAAAGAGAGATTATTAAACATCCCAAAAAAAAAACCACAAAAACATTTTGGCAAGGGAGTAGTATATTACTTTTGATTTTGGCTGTATTTGTTCAACAAAAAAAAATCTGATCAACAGACTTTTGATATCAAAAATTTATTCAAGTTCAAAAAACTTACAGAGCCAATCATCTGAGAAATTCAACAACACGTAACAAAGGGCCTCCTCTTCATATTCATCGAAGAAAGAGTAAGAAAGTGGTTAGATTCAGACTGAGATACCATGGTTGCTGATCTTTGCAACTTCCTTGGAAAGAGAACTTCTTTCTTTCTTTGCCGCTTTACCAAGGTTTGTAACCTAGGAAAAGATAGTTTCATATTAGAGAATATTCCTATTGAAAGGATGTGTGTGAACAGTAAAATAAGGAAAAGGACCAACTTCTGTTCGAAATCGAGAGGCTTCTCTACTTGGGAAGTCTCTAAGAGCATCCTTCAAGCCTGGATCAATTTAATCAACCATATTAAATTATCAGATGATTCAACCAGGAGAACAAAAAGGATGAAATTAACAATTGCAAAGGGATTGGTTGATACAGCCAGAGCCATGTAAACGTGCATGTATGTGTTTGTCACATCAAACACAAATAGATGGATGGAGGCATGTTGCATACCTCTTGCTTGCCTTTCTATCTTATAAGCGGAGCTTATAACACCTTGTATTTGCTTTCCAGCCTGCCTGTATAGAAAATGTATAAAATTTGAGGACAAAATTTAATCTTCAAAATTGGATTCCTATTTAAAAGAAATGACATAGACAAGGACCTGAGTTTTGTCCTCCCTCGGATCAATTCTTCTTCAGCTTGTAATGCCCTTTTCTGTTCAACATTGACACAATATTAGCTGATCCAAAACTAAACAAATAAAGCTCATGTTCCTGGGTTAATGATTTTATAATGAAATTCAACTTCACCCCAAACCCCCACCCCCATCCCAACCCTAGAAGAAAGGTGGTTCCAAAAATGGGAAAGGGAGAAGGTACATCACTGTTAGAATAAGAAAGGAGATGGTTTAGTTCCCGAATCTGTTTCACCGTGCAAGTTGCAAAGGAAATGTCTAAGTTAAAATTTTTTTATAAGAACATGCTCAGTGGAAATTAATTGAATAGTAACACATTTATGAACCAAATAAAGACACAAGGTTTTAGAAATGCAATTATAATTTTATCTTTTTGTATCATGATGGATATAGTATTACTACCTTTGTATTTTTACTTTATCCTTGATAATATCATACTGCATTTCAATTTCAGATGTATGATGTGTTCCTCCATTTTCAGTAAATCAAAAATTAAATTAATGTTTGTTTCATCGGGATCCTATACGACTGAATAAAATTAGTGGAAATATAGAAATTTAAAATATATTTATTGTTCATTATAAGTGATTTAATCTTATATAGCACATAATCACTGATTGATATAGGTTATGTTTTTTCACTTTATTTTCATTTGCATTCCTTATTCTCAATCTCATCTCCTTTGATGGAAAAGAGAAATCCAAGTCAGGATGCTAAAAAATATAATCCCTTGATATCATTTTCCTCTCTATTCTTCCAACATCCAGGAACTGACAAATCATGTTTATCCAATTCTTCTAAAATCAAGCATCAGGGCTTCCATTAATATATTCCTTGGAGCTCACTATTTTGATAAAATTTTATTTTAGAATGAAAAAATAGAGAGCTAATGGACTAATGGTAGTGTATACAGCATAAAGAATGCAACGTGAAAGCAATATGCTAAAAGAACTGAGAATGCACAAAGAGTACCTCTAACTTTTCGCCTTCACCCTTCAAAAGCTCAATCGATTGCCTTAACTCCTTGACTCTTGAATCGGCTCTAGAAAGCAGCGTCTAGACAGGCAGGATTAACTAAAATCATTATCAATGGCCAAAAACTTATAATTCACAGGTGCCTGATATACTGATCAATTTAATCCGTAGTTGGAATAGAAATTAAAGAGTTCAATCACTGAATCACATATAGGCATTAGGCACTACTATGAAAGAAAAGAAATTTATGTTTGCATATAAAATTCCAGAAAACTTCCACATGTAGACAGTTATGTTGTGCATCAGTACTCTTTCCATAATTTTATTGTCGAAATATCAACATCAAAGATGCCCTATTAAAACTTATTATTACCTGTTCACTTAAAAAGAGGCGCATTGTCTTATAGGATAAGAATTGTCTGCTTCCTGCATAAAACTTCAAAATAAATCTAAAGAAAGACTTTGGGCCAACTGAATACCATTAGTAATTGTTTTCAATACATGGTTAACAGATTCATGCACTGGACATACTTTTCAGACCCAGAGATCCCACCCCGACAACAGCTCCAGTAACAATCCAAGGGTGCGAATAGGCAAGAAGGAAACCCTCTACAGAACATGAAAAGTTAGGGAGAAAATCAAGAACTTAATTAAAAGTCTGATGAAGATGATTTACATCAATTTATTCATGTGGTTACACAACAGTAGCTTCCAGACAGACCTTTAATCTTCCCAAAAACAATATCCTCATATGTGCTACAGTCAGACTTTAAATCTTGCAAAGAGTCCTGGAACACGGTTCCACATATCATAAGCACATTAAAAACCATAAAGATAGAACTCTCCAAAAATAATGGATAGGATAATCTGAAATAACTTCACAAAAGGGCTAATGGGGAGCATTGAGAATTTTAAACAAGATACCAAAATACTGTTATAACCGAAATATTTCAAACCATTATTTTATGCTGGCATATAAGAGCTCCAAAATCTTGCAAATTATGAGATCTTTAAATGATATTTGATATATTAGCACAAAGATATTAAACACTCTAGCTTTCTTATATCGGTAGAACCCAAGTTAAATAAAAATATCTTGTAGCTGACTTAATAATTAGTATTTAGGACATTGAAACGAAGAATTGCAAAGAGCCTACTTCAAAAATAATAGTATAAAGCTAGTCACATCTTATGTTCTTATACACGATAGAGAGGGGAAGATACAAATCAGTGAGCAAAAAAACATAAAATCAACACTTGAATAGAACTTGAGAGCTCTAGCAAACAGAGTTTATGAACAAATAAAATAATAAACGCATATTTAATTCATGTTCAGATGTAAATGCGTTCCCCTCTTATTCGATACTTCACCCATTATCAATCGAAATCTTCTTTTTATCCATATTTCCAAAATTTAGAGCGGAAAATAATGTAGTAGAATGCACACCCTTTCAATATACTATTTTTCCAAACAATCAAGTGCAGGCAGTTCTTATTTAGCAACACAGCAAACAGCCAAAGGAAAAAAATTGCAATAGGTTTCCAAATTTTTTTCTAATGCCGATATACACAACAAGAGGGAAAACATGAAGAGCTGAAAAAAATTAAGAAAATTACAATGGTCTGATTGAAATGTGCGGAGGAGGTGGTGAGAATACGATCAGCGCGCGATCTGGTGACTTCAATAGCGTTCTCTACGGTGCTCTGGATGGTCTTCTGCGCAATTTGTGCTTGCTGCAAAGTGTACTCTGTCCACGGAATATTCCCCGGTGTGCTATCTTCAGTCGGATTTCCCGACGGAATTTCTCCCGATGATTCGCCGGTGATTGCTGACATTCTCTCGTTTTCAATACCAGGCTCAATGCTTCCAAGGTTTTCTATTTCTTTGTTGCTTTTCTTTTTGTTATTCGCATCTCTTCTTTTTTTACTCGGGTCGTGATGGATCGGGTCATCAGATATGGGCTAATGCTGGTTAGTCGCTGGTGGATACTGGACAGGGTCGGGTTAATAACCCGCATATATAGGGATTTGAAATTTCTGTTTGCCTTTTGATGGGTAACTAGTATTTTTACCCGTGCAGTTGCACGGGAAATTATTTTTGCAGTATATAATTTCATCATTTTAAAATATAGATAATTTTAATAATGTTTAATAAAATCAAACAATCCAAATAAAAGTTATCTTATTATATATGATAAGTATTAAGCCTAAATATTATATTTTTAAAGATTATAAATAGGTTATTATATACTCCATCCGTTTTATAAAAACATATACCATTTGAATCTTTGATGCGATACAAATTTTAACAAAATGTAGTTGAATTGAGTGGTATTAAAATCGAGACTCACAAAAAAATGTTATTAAGTATTAAAATATAGTTAATTTAAATGGTAGTGTGTTAGGACCCACAAAAAAGTGTTATTAAATGTTAAAATATAATTGATTTGAATGATAATGGAGATTGAGACCAAAAAAAATGTTATTAAACGTTAAACCATATCCAAAAATAGAAAGTGGATGTTTATGTGAAAGGTAATAAATTTGCAAAAGATGTATCTTTTTAAAAAACGAAATGAGTATTAGTTTCTCTTTTTAATGTAACAAAAACATAAAAAATTACTTATTACATATTATTCGATTTGAAGATTACCTAATAAATTTAGGGTGCGTATTTTCTAATTTTTTTAAGTTGCAATTTGACTTCAAAATATTTAATTAGTTTTTTTTTGCACATATGTGAAATATATTTCTTATTTACATTTTATTAAGTTTATAATGGTTTATTTAATACAAATTTATTTAATGATTTATTGAGACTATTCATTTCCCCACTCCCCACTACCTAATTATTATCTCTTTAATGAATTTATTAATTTGTATTATTTCTAATTAACTATATATAATACTAACTTATATTTAATGATAATAAAATAATGAATATAATTTTATAAATTAAATTAAAGAAAATTAATTATTGATGATATAAAAAAAACTTAAAAAATAATAAATATAACTATATTTGAATATTTTTTTTATTCACAATAATATACTAAAAATATACATATTTTTCATTAATTATAAAATAATAAATAAAACTTTAAATGAAATTTAAAAAAAAAATATTATCGATAATTTTAATAAAAGAAAAATTAAGAAATATAGCTATAATTATATTTGTATCCACATTTTTATTCATTTCTAATGTCATAACTTAAGAAAAATAAAAATGAGAAGTGAAAAGACAATAAGGTAAATATAATAAAAATATTAATTATATATAATTTCATAAAATATGTAAATTAATAAAATAAGAAATATGATTTTATAATAAAATTAAAAAAATTCATTACTGATAATATTAATAAAAGAGAAAATAAAAATATGAAGTCAAAAGATAATAATGTAAATATAATAAAAAGAACAAACAAATTTATTTCATAAAATATATAAATTAATAAGATAATAAATATAATTTTATTATGAAATTAAATAAAATTAATTATTGATAATATGAGAAAAAAATAAAAATGAATAGTTAAAAAACACTAATCTAAATAAAATAAAAGAGAAAGGGTAAAATGGGAAAAAAGTGGCAAAATAGTTTTGCTTTTATATATATTAACCTCTTTATTTTGAGCACAAAATGTTGTTTCTATTTCATTGGCGTAGTCCTCCCAAAGGGTACACATTAACTTTCTATGCCTTCAAAAAACCTAGTAAAAAAACAATTAATATAAAAAATTAATTATAAAATAATATATGCAATTAATATACGATCACTACTTACTCCTCATCTTGTAGAGTGATCTCTATCAACATTTTCTCCTTCCCATCATTGCAAAGAACATTTCTAATTTTTCTACGTTGAACTACTCCAATAACATATACATATAAATTAACACACATATTAGCAAATGTTACATTGTATTAAATTATATATATATATATATAAATATATAATTCCATTAATTATTGATATACTACCAAATAGCAAGCTATTGTTGACATCATCAATTGGAGAAATTTCTTGAAAACTCTTGAAATTAAAAAGTTGACGGAGAAAATTTTCTTCCTGAATTGGAGTAATATATGTAGAATATAAGAATTTGAGGTAGTAACGATTCGATGTTGTTCTCAAATTTTTGTTGTTATCAACCACCAAAAAGTTTTTAACCGTATACACATCGCCTTCCGACAAAATAGGTTGAAATTTGGATATCAACTTCTTTTCAATTGTAGCATGAATTCGATCCCCCTACAAAAATTAAAGAATATAAATAAAAATAATATTATAATAATAATAAAAGAGGAAAATGAAGTTATAGATAAATAAACATAATATTCTAATAATACAAATTTCCATTTATTGTGATACGTGTACAATAATAAAAATAATATTCTAAATAACTTTTCTAAGCATGCAATTCGTATGAATAATAATGCTATAAACAATTCTATAAGCAACATGCAATCCATATATAAGCATCCTGAAAAAAAAGAATAATTTGAAAATTTTACCACTTGATCGTGAAACACACACTCGTGGCTTATCAAGTTATTGGTGTCCCGTGCAGTACGATCATATGCTCGAATAATTCTTAATTCTATACATGACTTTGCATTGTGAGGTTCTAGATTTTGGATTAAATTCCAAATAGGAGGCATTGTAGTATTTTGAGGTGAAAAATTTGAAAAAGATCAATAAAAAATAAAGACAATCAGTATCTAAAACAAAAAATGAGTTCAAAAGTGGATGACAATTATGAAATGATAGGTGTTTAAATACTATTTACAACAATTTATTTTTGGTAATATGCATAAATATTTTTTAGAATTAATCATTATTTAAGTATAATATTTACCAAGAATATTATTTATCCATGATTTTAGCCAATGAACATTTGCTTGGAAATTTTGAATTATCATATATTATGTGCATACGTGTGAGAATTAGTTTAGGTATGTACCTAGTCATGAGTGAGTGTATTTTCATTAAAAATTGTGAGGAAAATAAGGGATTGACAATTATTAAATATTTATTATATAGAATATTCATTATCCATGATTTTAGCTAGGTATGCATCTAGACATATACATGCATATGTGTTAAAAAAAAATTAAGAATTGACATATGACATGCATTTTATATGTAACGTCTGCATAAATTGATAATGCAAAATTTATATATGTAACGTTTACATGTGTGTGTGATTGCATGTTTATTAATATGGAGAGAAAATGATGGCATGATTATATGTGTAATTGAAGATCACAATTGATTATATTTATTATATAATAATGGTAGATATAATTATGTATATTATAATATAAATCAATAAATATAATTAGATATTATTTAATATATGTTTAGGCGGGAAAACTGTTTGCTATTGGTTTTCCTTTAATATAGATATAGATTATTGGGTTTCATGTTTGCAACCAAAAAGTCGCATAAAAATATTTTACATGAAAGTAGTCACTTTCTTTTGGTTAAAAATATAATTATGAAATTAACATTCACTAGCAAATATAGATTATGAGTAATAATTTCATGGACAAAATAGGCAGTAAACATTTTAATTAAATATATGCACAATGTTTTCTATGGATGCAATTGAAATTTTGAAATATGTTGAATGCCAAAATTCAGGGGTACAAAATGAACAATTCAATGACAAAAACAGGGATAAAATTAAAAATATACTCAAAACTATTTATAAAAAACAATACTCTGATAATGACCAATAACCAGATTCTCCTCGATTAAAAATTAAGGAGTAGATATTTTTTTCTATAATAAGATATTATTCTTTGTTTTCTTCAAGAAGAAGCTAGAACTAGAATCATCGGATCTTATCCACTCATCACATGGGAGGCGGTTTCATGCCTGCTGCTAACTCAGTCTCAACCTCTTTCTCCGCCGCCACGCCGCCATTCACCACCGCAAGAACCTTCCCAACTCCGGGTGTTTTCGCCGTCGAAAATGGAAGCATTTTTGGGCCGGTTCCTTCTCTACTAGAAGTTGAAACTGCAATTCTTCAACTCCAAAGGTAAAAGATTAAACCTTTTTTCATTTCTGATTTCCTTCTTTCTCTAAAATTATTAGTGTCTTTCTTATCCTGGAAATGAAAGATGATACGCTACACATTTTCCTCGTGTATCTATTCCGGGACTTCAGATTAATCATGTTACTCAATTGGATGAGACTAGCTTCATTTACTTCGTTAATTTCATATGCTGTTAAGAATAAAATAATTACATAACCATATAAGCATGGCAGCCTTAGGACTAACCAACTCGTATGAGGCCAACTCTAGTTTGAGATTTTGTATTCAAAATTTCAGAGTGAGTTCTTTACTAGTGAGGTGGCATAAATTGTGAGGTTTTGAACAGAGGTTGAAGAATTTAGAAGCTAAACAACTTGCTTTGATCCAAGCTTGATGCATTGCTTCTCTGCATAACTTTGCCTCTCTGGACCTAGTTCCCTTGTTTGTTCATATATGGGTTTTGATTGTATTCTTTTTTGGTGTCCTAACATGATGTGGAATGTACTAATATTTTCTTTATACTTAGGTTTATGCAGAGTCTTTCGAGTACTAAATCTGAGGTCGAGGGGATTCATGGACAAATGCATCAGCATCAACTGAAGATGATGCAGTCTCCTGGTTTCATAAAATTCTCTGAAGCATTTGCCATGATGCAAGCAGAACCACCTCTTCAAGTATGCAGACTTCATTGCAGTCACCTTTCATTTTATCTTAATTGATTTGTCCCATGGTAAATCATGGGTAGTTTTAACTTGTGTAATGTTGATGAATCTTTAATCTGTTTCAGAAATTGGTTACTTCACTTTCTTGTGATGAAGCTGTTTGGATGGCCATCTTGAGTAATAAGGCAGTTGATGATCTCCGAGCCTCGATTTCTACAGGTTATCCAGCGATAAACATGGAGTAGTACGAAAATCCCTTACTGATAATGCAAGATTGCATGCTTCTTCAATTAACTTGGTCCATTATCATGATTTTGACATTAGTGAACAAATTGAAGAAACAAGTCAAAATAAGGAAGTTAGAGTTTGTGAAACTGAACTCTGACTCTGTAGCTAGTGGTGATGAATGTGTAAAACTTCTCTATTGAAGTAATTGAAGTGTAAAATTGGTGAATGCAGTTAAAGAAGAGAAGAGGCTGAGCTACCCTAGAGAGGCAGATTTAGCAGAAGTTATCTTAGGTTGGATCCTAGGATTCACCAAGTCCAAAGTTCTTCAATTGCTCGAAAACTTTGCATCACTAGTGAATGAGATATTCCAACCTACACCAAAGGAAAAGCCTACTTCTGAACTTGATGATCTTCTACATGAGAAACTTCGATCTTCGTTGCTGCTATCTCTTGTTATCCTTGTCATTGTTGTGTTTGCCCGTTCCCACGACTGAGCAATGGATGCCGAGTTGCCGATCAGTCATCGGCTAACTAGAAATGAATCAAGTTATATTTGCTGCTTAATTGGATCGCTTCACTTTCATGTACACACAACACAAATTGATGCTTTTTTAGTGTGTAGATTTAGTTTATTTGTGCTTCTGTTAATTTTTTCATCCAGTTTTAGTTTGTTCTAATCACGAGCTTTCGTGTTGATCATTATATATTGAGAAATAATTTAAACAATGCACTTCATTCAATTTATTACTCGTATATATTTTATATATCAATATTATATCTTGGCTAACAATGATGAGTACGAATATTCTAAATCATTCGATGAATAAAAAATTAGTATGTATTTGATGAGATAATATGTGATAAAATTATTACATCAAATTCTGTTTCTAAATAAATGTTTACATGTAACTAAGTAAGTTAAAGCATTAATGTATTTCTCTCTTGATACTACGTAATTGTGTGTGTTTGATGCTTTAATGTCTTTTTATTGATGTTTAAATGCAAAATATAATTATCCTTTGATTAGGCTGTCCTTTAATTAGTATATATGTTTACTCGATTATCAAATAGCATGACCCCATACTTTTTATAAAGACACCAAATTAACGAATTCCTTATGATGCCAAAATATTTGCCTTTTGTAACTGAGATGCATGGGGGTATGTGACGTGGCCCTAAATATAGTACTGCGAACTTCAATTGAATTTAGCATCTTCTTGAAAGATATGGGTGGGACCACCATCAACTTTCTCCTCAAAATTGCTTGCCTATGTCAATATATTAAAATAAGCCGACATGGTTGAGAAAATATTTTTGTTTTCTAAATTAATAAACCAAACTTTGTGTTCCCTGAATATATAACTTTTCAAATTCATTGATAAGTACTATTTCTAGTCTTGAAAATTTATATGCTAATTGCCGCTCTTAATTATTGCACATTGGTTAAAGTTTGATTAAAGGTAGTCTTATTAAATCGTCTTATTAAAAATAATTACTAAGGGAATAGCCAAAATTAGGTCTAGTACATATTTTTTTTGAAATATAATTTTTTAAATATTAACTTCTATCTTTTCAAACATGGAACAAAAGGAGTCTATGACAAAAATATACTGCTAAAATTTGATTGACAATTAACTATATTTTATATTCTCACACATGATTAATTGATTGAATTTAATTTATAATGGTATTAATGTTGCATCATCAAATTAAAGTGTTCATCGGTGGTAAGCTGGGATCAGTTTATTATATATGAATTATTTATTTCCAAAAGTGAACAATGAAAAATGGGGGGAAAAAGTCTCACGAATATGCATGTATATATTCTTGAATGTAGAGGTACTAATTTTCATCTTATGATTACTACCGTACGTATATATTATGAAAGTACAACATAAAGTTGTTTCAAATAAAAATGTTCAATTCGATTACAAGAAACAAATGTTAATCATAGGTAATAATTTGGATCTGGAACTGACTTGGTTGAGATTCATATTTAAAATATTTGATATGCATGAGTGAAGATTTATTAGATTTAAAAAGTTGAGATTCATGTATTATTCTTTAAAATAAATTTTAAATATATTTAAATTGATAATAAATTATGATAATGATCTAAATTATAGGCGAACTTATCGGACAAGATCTGGATCAGATCTGGGACTTATAATATGAACTTAAAATTCAATACTGTAAAAAATATAATTATGTCAGGTCCAAAATTTAAAAGATCCAAATCCTAAAAAGTTAATTTTGAACAACGAATTCGGACCGAATCAACAATCGATTGTGATCCCTAGCCATGCATATTGATACATCAATAAAATAAGAATATATATATATATATATATATATATATATCACAAAATAGTAATTGCGTACACTTCACAATTTCCAAACTATAATACACTGATCGGGCAACAATTGATATATATTGAGCGTAAGTACGTACCATATAATATGAGCTTTCTCGATATCTTGGTCCACTATACATATCAAACTCAAATCTGTTACAAAAGAAAAAGATTAAAAAAAAAGGAGCTAGGTTGAATAGTGAATGTGTCTTAACACATTTTATTAGGAGTATTATAATGAAGCAGGAGTGTGGGACTGGGTTGAATAAAAAATATGTAATGTAACGATGGAATAGTGGTTTTAGTAGTAGTACTCCCAGTCCCAGTCCCAGTCCCAGAGAAAGGGGTCTTGATGAAGTTCAATAATATCTGTTCCACCCAAGTTATAACGATAGGCAGTATGCATGGACAAATCTGGCAAGCTCCGTTTCCTCACGCCGCCGCCGCGGCTGCCATTCTGATTCTGGCTTGATGTTGAGTTTTTGGAGTCTTCTTTGGTTAATATTGAAGATTTGGAGGATAAGGAAGTACCGGAACTCATGAAAGTGGAGTCGCCGGTGGAGAATGGGTGGTGTGTATCGACTATTATTGTTTGTGCCATATGTATTGATATTATGAAATGAAGGATTGTACGTACTTAATTAATTAATTAATTAATTGGAAGAGAGGTGTATGTAGGTTAATTATTTGGAAAATGGGAGGGACTCATCACTCATGCATATATGGCATCTACAACTTTAGTTAGTTTTTCAAATATGGCATGATTTTTATTTTTATTTTTATTTTTCAATTTTGGCGTAGTGGTCCTAGTGGACAGTCACTACAAGAATTTTATACATAGATTACACTACATACATGACGGTTTGTTTTATATACCGTCATGTATGTGCGTGTTTTTGGTAAACATGACAGTAATTGTAAACACCGTCATGTATGTAGTGTAATCTTTGATTATAGATAACAATACAAATTAAAGTGTCATGTATCCAAATCTATTAGATGACAATACAAATTAAAGTGTTATGTATAATGTGTCATCTAATCTCCAAATTGAACTAATCTCTTAAACCTTGCCCCCAATTTCTTCCCGTCGTTTCTTCGACTGCCAGTACTTCTCTCCCTTCGACAACCTGTTTCTTCACCTCCGTCCGCTGTTTCTTCCCTGCCCTTCGCCGTTTCTTCCCCAAGTCGCCTCCTCTTGCTTTTCCCTCGCTCTTCTCGATCGGTAGAATCTCGTAGCTAGTGGTGGACGATGGAGAGGCATCGGCTGCCACAATTGTGATCTTGACCTTCATCCCCTGCTGGCAGTGGCCTGAAAACCTTCATCCCCTGCTGTCGCCGCCGCTTAATGAGTTGGATGCAACAGCTCCTCCTCCCGTCATTTTCATCATTCGCCGGCTCCTTCAGCGAACCTCTGCATAAAATTAAAATTAAACTTTTACTTTCTCTTTTAGTCCCTTCTTCTTCATCGTTCGCTGCGGGTTCCTTCATCCTCTATTTCTCTCGGTTCTCACCTTCTATCTCCTATTTCGTAATTCTCGCAGAATCGGGAAACAAGAAATTTCAACTTCTTCTTCGATTTTCTGCGAAATTTCCTTCGAATTTTGTCACATTTTCCTTCTAATTTATTAATGAACTTAATTTGGACAAAACCCCTAATTTTTCTATCTTTTCCCTTGGTAATTACAGAGCAGACGAAGGAGTCGCAACTCACCCCGACGGTTACCGGGTTTAGCAATTGTCTCTCTAGTAGGTTACTTTGGACGCCAACCGCAATTCACCACCTCCGAGTCGTCGACGCTGCAGCCATCAGCCCATCGCCGAGTCTGCAGCCACCGTGTGCAACCTTGAGCTTGTCACCGCCGTCATTTAATATGGTAGCAAATATTCTAACCATTAATCTTAATCTATTTTGTTAATTTTGTTTCACTTTACTGATTATGCTTAAATTTGAATGTTCAGTTTTTAAGGTTGTGAATGTTTGATTTTTTACTTCGTTATAAAGTGGATAATGTTGCTTTCACTGTCAAAATTACTAGCTTTGTTCTTTATAAGCTTACGGCTGAAATTCTGAGATTGATTCCTGATGTTGTTTGAGCATGGTTTAGTTGAGAATTCTTCCTAAGAGGGAGAAGATTGCTAGTTTAGTTAACAAGAGATGAGGAGAAAAAGAGTTAAACTAAGAGAAATGATAGTTGGAATTCTCATCGTTAGAGTGTATAGAAGATGATGATAATTAGTTACGTAGATTTGTAGTTTATTTGTGGTGAAGTTTA
>JAPKLX010000001.1:3769792-3828174 GCA_026898415.1 Leonotis leonurus
CCTTCCTCCTATTCGACAGGCGCCGGTCAGTATCAATATGGAGCCGGCTCTTCTTCTACCGGTGGTGTGGACCACCTCACGTCGCAGTTTCAGTCTCTGAGCACTGAACTCGGTGCCCTTCGGTCCGACTTCTCCTCCTTCAGGCAGGACTTCACCAGCTTCTCCCAGGACTTTGGGGCCCACGCTCACGAGGCTTAGTCCTTCTACCGGGAGTTTGGAGACTTCAGCTCCTCTATGCTTCAGAGCCAGGAGCGGATCGAGCAGAGGGTGACAGCCACCCACGATATGATGTCTGAGCAAGCCCGTCAGGGGGAGGGGCAGCGACCAGGGGTAGCGAGCGCTGGGGGATAGCGAGCGCTACCCCTGGGTTCTGTTTGGGTTCAGGGAGTGGGGCTAGCGCTCGCTGGGGGCGTAGCGAGCGCTGGCCCCTTACGCTAGATGGGACAGAACTCTGGGCTAGCGCTCGCTGGGGGCTAGCGAGCGCTGGCCCAGCTCTCGTAAGTGTCCTCTTTTTCATGGCCTCTTATGTGTTCGCCCGATTTTTCCTGCAACACGAAAATCGATTTGATCAGCGTTCTTCACCCAACAAGTACTAAATAAAGGAACGAAAATAAAACAACAAAAATAAAAACAAAGGAAATAAAATACTGCTTGTTTAACGTCATGAGCTCGACGGAAATATGTGATCAAGCAGGGGGTGGATCTTCAATCGGTGTGGACTCCACCGTGAAATTAGTAGGCCAACCCTCGATGTACGGCTTCACTCGATGCCCGTTCACAACAAACGAGTCATCGTCTCCTTCCTTGGCAAGTTCAATTGCACCATATGGTTTTACGTCCTTAACAACGAACGGACCGCTCCATCTAGACTTCAATTTCTTGGGAAACAGCTTCAACCGAGAATTAAAGAGTAGCACCTTCATACCAAGCTTTAAATCCTTGTGCACAATCCTTCGGTCATGAATTGCTTTTACCTTGTCCTTATAAATCCGGGCGTTCTCATACGCCTCGTTACGCAATTCATCCAACTCCGACATTTGGAGCGAACGATGCTCCATCGCCTTGTGCAAATCAAAATTAGAAGCCTTGATCGTCCAATAGGCTTTGTGCTCAACTTCTACAGGAAGATGGCACGCCTTTCCATACACAAGACGATACGTACTCATCCCCAACACATTCTTGTACACCGTGCGATATGCCCACAACGCATCAGTCAATTTGATAGCCCAATCCTTCCTAGATGGCTGCACGGTCTTCTCCAAGATGTTCTTGACTTGCTTATTGCTCGTTTCGGCTTGTCCCGAGGTTTGTGGATGATAAGCAGTCGCAATCTTGTGTGTGATCCCATTCTTCCTCATAAGCCTTTCGAAAAGCCTATTGCAAAAGTGTTTACCACCATCGCTAATGATAGCTCGTGGAAATCCAAACCTACATAGAATATTTTCCTGCACAAACTTAAGCACAACGTGAGAGTCACACGTCCTCGTGGGGATAGCCTCAACCCACTTAGACACATAATCGACAGCAAGCAAGATATATTCATACCCATGAGACTTAAGAAAAGGACCCATAAAATCAATTCCCCACACATCAAAAATCTCAACCACAAGAACATTATTAAGAGGCATCTCATTCCTACGGCCTATAGTACCAACTCTTTGACATCTATCACAAACAAGATAGTAAGCATGCGCATCCTTAAACAATATAGGCCAAAATAAACCTGATTGAAGAACCTTATGTGCCGTCTTTTGGCCTCCGAAGTGGCCTCCACAATGAGTTTCATGACACATCTCCAACACCTTCGGTTGCTCCTCCTCCGCAACACAACGCCGGATTACCTCGTCCTTTCCGAGCTTAAATAGAAAGGGCTCTTCTCAAAAGTACTGCCTGCATACATGAAGAAAACGCTTCCTTTCTTGGGAAGTGAGGTCAGGCCTTAACTCGCCACAAGCCAAATAATTAACTATATCGGCAAACCAAGGCACATGAGAAACACTGTATGCATGCTCATAAGGAAAAGACTCGGCAACTAAATCATGAGGTGCATCAGAGGAAACATGCTCTAAACGAGATAAATGATCGGCAACGGCGTTCTCACTCCCTTTCCTATCACGAATCTCAATGTCAAACTATTGAAGTAACAAAAACCAATGAATTAGCCTAGGCTTCGCCTGAGGCTTAGTCAACAAATATCGTAAAGCAGCATGATCACTATGCACAATAACTCTAGATCCTATAATATAAGCACGAAACTTATCAAGAGCAAATACTACCGCCAACATCTCTTTTTCGGTAGTAGTATAATTAATCTGAGCAGGATTCAAAGTAGAGCTAGCATAATAAATAACACGCAACATATTATCAACACGCTGCCCCAAAACAGCACCCAAAGCAGAGTTAGACGCATCACACATAATTTCGAAGGGAACAGACCAATCAGGACCAACAATCATAGGTGCACTACACAACTTCTCCTTCAAGGTAATAAACGCAGATAGACAATCATCATCAAAATTAAAAGCAGTGTCCTGAGCAAGTAAACGGCAAAGAGGCTGACAAATCTTAGAGAAGTCTTTAATGAATCGACGATAAAAACCAGCATGTCCTAAAAAACTTCTAATCCCTTTAACATCAGTCGGTGGAGGTAATTTTTCAATAACCTCAACCTTAGCCTTATCAACTTCAATACCCTTACTTGACACTACATGACCCAAAACAATGCCACTACGCACCATAAAGTGACTCTTCTCCCAACTCAAAGTAAGACAGTTCTCAATAAAACGATCAAGCACACGATCAATATTATCAAGACAGTCATCAAAGGAAGAGCCAAACACAGAAAAATCATCCATAAATACCTCGACAAAATCACTAATCATGTCAGAAAAGATAGACATCATGCAACGCTGAAACGTACCTGGCGCATTGCAGAGGCCGAAGGGCATCCTCCTAAAGGCATACGTCCCGAAGGGGCTAGTAAAAGCAGTCTTCGCCTGATCCTCTGGATCAATTGCAATATGATAGTAACCTGACAAACCATCAAGAAAACAAAAATAGTCATTACCGGCAAGCTTATCTAACATCTGATCAATAAAAGGTAAAGGAAAGTGATCCTTTTTCGTAGCTGCATTGAGCTTTCGATAGTCGATGCACATCCTCCATCCGGTAACAGGTCTTGTAGGGACAAGCTCCTTCTTCTCGTTCATCGTCACCGTGATACCGCCCTTCTTGGGCACGATGTGGACAGGACTCACCCATTCACTGTTAGCTATAGGATAAATGATTCCCTCAGCCAACAGTTTCAAAATCTCCTTTTTCACGACCTCCATCAAAACTGGATTAAAGCGTCGCTATCCATCCCTCTTCGGGAGGGCGTCGTCGGCGAGTTGTATTTTATGCATACACAACGCCGGACTAATACCTCGGATGTCTGCCAGACTCCATCCGAAGGCTAACTTATGCTTTTTCAGCACAGTTACTAACCGAGTCTGCTGGACATCAGTAAGATTAGCCGAAATTATCACTGGTTTCTGCTCGTTCGCCTCGAGAAATCCATCGGCACTATCAGACCACCAACACTCACTAGGATGATCTCTATAATACCCCTAGGATATCTAACAGAACGATCAGCTAACTGTAGGCTCATGCGTGTAGGTTTCAACTCTCCTAATTCTAATTCCTTGAAAATCGAATAAGGCATGAGATTAATTCCTGCACCTAAGTCAAGCATGCCTGTTACAGTTTTACCATTACCAAGTGCTATAGTGATAACGAAACTACCCGGATCTCGCAGTTTCTGAGGAAGAGGTTGTTGCATGATGGAGCTGGCCACCTCGGACACCATGATCGACTCATCGTCTGTAAATCTTCTCTTTTTGGAGGCTAGCTCCTTAAAGAATTTTAGGTATGCCGGTACGTTGCGGATTACGTCCAGGAATAGTAGATTGACATGAACTTGAGAAAGCATCTTGTAGAAATCCGCGAACTGCTTCTCAAGCTTAACATTTTTAAGCCTACTCAGAAAGGGAATAGGTGGCTTGTACGGGTTCGCCGTCTTATGCAATTGAACTGCTGGCTGCTCCGGTTCCTTCCCTTTCTCGGCATTCTCCACCAAGTTAGTCGGCTCATCTTCCGGCATAGCCACCTTATTATCTACTTGCTTGCCACTACGTAGAACCGTAATAGCCTGCAACTGCTGCGCTGAGTGCCCCTGCCCCGGTATCTTTCCTATCTGTTGCTGCTGCTGCATCTGATTCACCGCTCCGGAAATTTGTCCTACTTGGCTCTCAAGGCGTCTGATAGTAGCCTCTTGAGCCTCTCTAGCCAATTTTCTTTCTTGCATGAAAGCCGCCAAACTGTCCTCTAGAGATGTCTTAGGTGGTGCAGCCCCTCGTGGTGTAGGTGGCAATTGAGGCTGAAACTGCGGTGGTGGCTGCTGAAACTGAGGTGGTGGCGAATAGTACCCTTGCTGAGGCGGGTAGTAAGGCTGCTGTGGAGGATAATACCCATGTTGAGGTGGGTAATATTGCTGCTGCGGAGGCGGTCGTCGAGGAGGAAAATTTGCTCCTTGACCTTGATTGGGACCCCTCCAAGTAGAGCTGTTCTGCACTCTCCATCCTGAAGTCTGCTGGACTGGATGTTGATTAAATGGCGGTCGTGGCGGATATCCCTGAGCAGCATAGATTTCCGTCTCTCCTTCATAAGTCATCTCCGCCATTCTATCGCAGTGATTCTCATCATGATTGAGATCACCACAAATCGGGCACCGTTCAGGCACCTGCTCGTGCTTGGCCACTGCAAGGGCCTTGCTCATCTTCAACTCTTGCAGCTCTCGCATCATGTCAGCCATCTGCTTCTTCAAATCCGGACTAACTCCGATCTCTCTGACTTCTACTCTCTTAGATCGAGAGGTTTTCTGCTGCGAATTCATGGCCAAGGTCTCAAATATCTCAATCGCCTCTTCAGCTGTCTTCTCAGATAAATTTCCTCCAGCTACTGTATCCACCATGAACTGATAAGTGTGCTGCAACCCATTGTAGAAGATCTGCCAAATCAGTTCGGGCACAATCTGATGGTGTGGACACTACTGCTGTAGCTCTCGAAATCTGTCAAGTGCCTCATGAAAAGGCTCGTCAGGCTCTTGAGTGAACTGCATAAGTTGTAGCCGGATTTGCTGTGTCTTATGATTCGAATAATACTTGAGCAGAAAAGTAGTACTGACTGCTTTTCATGTGTCAAGAGATCCGGCTGGAAGAGAAAGATACCACGTTTTCGCCCTATCCTTGAGTGAATAGGGGAAACACTTCTTAAGCAACTCGTCTTCGGTAATACCCTGAAGTGGAATAGAATGGACTGATGTGCAGAACTCTCTAATAAAAAGGAGCGCATCTTCATTAGGCAAACCGTAGAACGAAGGAAGCAAGTTGATGTGATTGTGCTTCAACTCGTAATTCCTCGCTGCAGCAGATAATACTATAGCGGACGCTGTGATGCCATAAGATGGCCTGGCAAAGTCTCCGAGCTTCTTAGGGGCTCCGTTTTCCTCAGCCATTATTACCAGTTGCTCTTCGAATAGTGTGGCGAGGTTAATAACGTCCCTATACCGCTCCTCACGTACGGCTTCTCTTCTATTGATATTGTCGACGTAGGGCACCAACTCTTGTCTCAAGCTTCGGCGTCCTAGCATACACAACTCAAAAGCAGATCAAACGCACCTTGCGGGAGCAAAAGAATAAAATAAAAAGGAAATAAAAATAAAGAAAATTCAACGCAAATAAATGCCTAAAGCCTTCCCCGGCAACGGCGCCAAAATTTGCTTCGTACAAATATAACCTTAAGTACGTGGCGTTGTTTAGTCCATACCCACTGTCCGATAAAGGGATTCAGTATCGAGCACGAGAAATATTTCCAGCCGATATACTTAAAGGAATGTGTCGTGCTTAATGAACTATACTACTCGCAATTTGGACGAGATCATTGTTATTAGTGTAATTAAGCATAACCCAAGTCGTATTCTCAAGGAAGGCTAAACAGGGCTTCATTCACGTTGAAGAACAGAAAAACAGTAAAAGAAAGGGGGTTTTGATTTTAAACTACTCTAATTGATTAACTAGGCAAGAAGGTTTAAAGGAATATAATTACGAACTATCTAGGCAAGAATGAAGAAAATAATTAAACCCTATTTCTAAGAACGAATAATTAAATAAACGATGAAACCCTAAGTCTAAGAACGAAGAATTAAAGAAACGAAATCTAAACATGCAGTGAACTGATTAATTAACATGATTGAATGATTTGTATTAATGGTTTGATAATTAATCAGAATTAAAGCAAGAGAACAAGAACGCATAAAGCAGAAGAAGAAAGCAATAAAGAAAGCAATAAAGAACTCACTGGAATGAAAAAGTAATACTGAATTGAAATAAGTCTCCGGGTCCGTTTCACGAATGAATCCACAACTGAATTAAAAGCGAACAAGAAATAAAATCTGGACTAAGTGTTTTCTATCGAGGTCTAAACCCTATACTAGAACTAAAAATATGGAAGGAGAGCTCCTGAAATATCACGCGGAAGAGGGTTAAATAGAAGAAGGAGATCGCGCCAGGGTAGCGCTCGCTAGGGGTCAGCGAGCGCTACCTTGGCTCGCTGATTGAAGGTTGGAAGCAATGGGGTAGCGCTCGCTAGGGGGTAGCGAGCGCTGCCCCACTGTTCTGTCTCTCAGCTTTTCCAGGGGCTAGCGACCGCTAGCCCCTTGTTCTGTTCACTCTTCATAGCGTAGCCCAGCGCTCGCTAGGGGCTAGCGACCGCTAGCCCCACGTTCTGCCTTCTCCACGCCTTTTCTTCACCTTTCTTCGTCTTTTCGTCTCGTTTCTCCTCTCGAGCCTTGTTAGCTCTTAATGTCGATCTTTCACCTACAAAGTAACAAATAACAGACTCAAGCATCAACTTGATCGACAATATCAACCAATACTAATCCAAATTACGAGAGAAACGAGACCAAAAACGTATAAAACATTATTCTCAAAAAAAAATAAAAAAAATTATATTTGAGGTTCCGAATATTTATGTTTTAAGTTATTTTCAAAAAAATAAAAATTGTTATTTGATGTTATACACTTGTATTATATGGGGTGGTTTGGTTTGTGTGATTTATATGATTGATATGATTATAAGCTTTAAATCTCTACCTTTTTATCCATAATCCTCCATCTCCTTATGAATTCAATCCATTTTTATGCATCTTAATCACTCAAATATTTGATTATATAATCACACCAAATTTGACTTGATTATTAAATCAAGCATTTGAGTGATTAAGGAACATAAATAATGACTGAATTCATAAGGAGATGAAGGAAGATAAGAAGGTAGAGATTTAAAGGTTATAATCTTATTAATCATATCAATCCTATCACACAAACCAAACCACCCTTATGGGTATAAGATGTGTTCAAATCTCTTCTCTTTGCGTATGTGATTAAAAGAATTTTTTTGTTTATTGTATTTTTATATTGTGGAATTTGAAGATGTAATATGTGTTAATTATACAAACTAGCCAAAAAAAATTATAAAAGATAAATAATAGCCACAAACATAAAACTATTTAAATTCTAGTCATTTTGGATGTGAATTATCATAAATACCCTTCTATTTAAATTTAATTGTATGAATGGTACGAATTGTATAAAATGTATGAATAATATTCATTCACATGAATCATACACACGTACAGTTTAATAAAATTAAGTATTACATATGAACGGTACGATTCGATAGAATTCATACTCAAAAATATAAAATATAATTATAATGGTATTTTAATACAAGAAATTTGTAAATGAATTTAAATACTATTTTGTTGGTGCATGTAATATTTGTTAAACATGCATCTCACTTATTAATTTATACAAACCCTAATAAACGTCCAAGTATTAGGTGTACCTAACTTGAGTAATTAGTCCATTAATCCCCATTAATCACATGGAAACAATCGATAAATTAATTTAGTTTGCACTCCAAGAACGACTTAATAAATGGAGAGCTCAAATATTTGCGTGGTTTGTAAATATATATAATATAACCATATTAACCATAAGATTTAAAATAAAAGACAAAATAAATAATTAGGTTAGCCAGGTTAAAGAATGTTAAGGGAGACATAAATATATATATAATAAATGAACTAACATTGTTCACTAAATATGCAGCATGCATAAATTATATATAGCGAAAATTAAGGGCCGTTATTTTATGTTTAAGATCAGAAGTAAGTAATGATAACGAACCGTTTTTCATAAAATATTGTATATATTGAATTTTGTGCAAGCATGTCTACAGAAACTACTATCCTACTAATTAGGATGATTATGTGCTAATACAGGACCAGTATGTTTATAGTACTGCATGTACAAATTGTTAATTAAACTTGTGTTGTTATATATGCATACATATATCGATTATCGAGATCCCCACTAGCTATAAATAACACATTTGTATGAATTAACATGAGAGATAGTTTCCAAGTAATTAATTTGTGGAAGTGGAATTAATTAGGGAATAATGAAGATATAGTATATGATACGATATGGTGTGTATATATATATATATATGGATAAAATTCCATTAGTAAATTGAACTTTGCAATTTGCATTATCTTCATCTCTTTCCTGAATCAGTCTTGTGATTGGAGATTGGAAGAAGCTTCATAACTTGGCAGTATCTTTGCAATCCCTTCCTTGTATTTTATTGTGTTTAAATTACGGACCAACACCTATCGGCCAGGTATATAATATTCCATTCTATTACTACTATTACTAATTATAGTTTTTATAGTTTATAGTAATCTCTTTGTCCAACAAGTTGTAATCTAATTTGATCCCACATTCACTTAAGAAAGTAGTGAAATTTGAATTTTTTATATTTAATTGAATTGTGCAGGAAAATATTACCTACCAATATATATATTGAGTAATAAAGTACTCCCTCCGTCCCACTATTGTTGTCCTCTTTTATATTGAAATGAGTGTATTATTTTAATAAAAGAGTACAACAATAATGAGACAGAGGGAGTAATAAATTCGTAGAGAGTGAGTATTATAGTATTAATCCAGATGCATGCCCCGCCTACCATCACCATCTCCGACGTTGCTTCCCAGAAGATTCTTATTTGAAAATTCTCTTTTAATTTGTGGGTGGGTCTTTTATGTCTTCGAATCATTATATTACATTACACTACATTACATATGTGGAAGAATATATAGATATAGTTTCATGTAGTTTTAGGTGGATCAAATTAATCACACTCTACTTACTTTTTCTATCTTTTAGGGACACTGAGTGGATAAGCTACTCACTAGTTACATCTAAACTAATCTCACAACATTATAATTAACCTATCTTTTTCCCAGAAAGCTCCTTTGAAAAACCCCATAATTATAACCTCTAATTATTTATTCAAACGAATTATGGTTAAGGTACCTCCGTCCCAACTAAGTTGGGGTGTTTCCTTTTTTAAATACCTTTATCAAACACATAAGTTTAAATAATATATATTTCTATCATCACTTTATATACTCCTTCATTACCCTGCCCAAAAGAAATGCCTCAAGTTAGCCGGGACAGAGGGAGTATAATTTATTTATATATATGGAAAATAATTGTATTATAATTTGATCATATTTGACAAAATGACTTATACAATCAACATGAAAAATTGATTTTCAGCATCATATATTCCGTCCATCCATGAAAAACTTACATATTTTTATCTATTATTTCATTCACAAAAAACTTACTTTTTTATCATTATTTTTTTCACGAAAAAATTATATACTTCTATTTTTAATAATTATATTCATATTGTTATACCAATCACTATTTTTCTAATTACACACATTATATTTAATTATAAATAATTTAAAACATTAATATCACTTATAACATATTTAATTAATTTATTAATAACTATTAATTTTTATTTTACTCGCATTTACATATTTAACTAATAATTAATACGAGGGCTCTTATTCCACCCAAAATAAATTCAAACGTGCCGAACTAAAATTTGCATGCATGTTTGTGGACGATATTTTGCAAAAGTGCAATATATAAAAAAAATAGCTAATGAATTTGTACTTTTCCTAAAAGAAAAACGATTAGAATTAAGACATTGCTCTCATAGCGATTAGTTATTAATTAATTATTACGTTGCCTGCATAATTTCCCAATATCTGCTTATATTTTATTTTACTTCGTTTCATCTAATTAATACCCTACCTTCATTTGTAGTCTATATATTAATATTTACATCTCCTATAATTCATAATAAAAAAAGTTCTAAATAATCCAACATATAAAATTTTTAATTTAATAACTTAAAGCACGCGCATGATCCATGACTCCATTTAACATATTCTTTTATTTGTAATAATATATTTATACAGTTCAAATACTTTAAGTTAGATCAATTTAATTATATGAGATTAATTGAAATTTCAATGTTTGACCCAACTAATAAATTCAATTTCCACCAGACGTTTTCATTTATATGCAACTGTTTATTTTAACAAAAAATTTGCAACAATATTTATGGAGTCAAAGCTATCCTTTTTTTATAAAAAAAAGAAATTATATTAATATTATGTATTGCTGCATTTTCCACAAGTTGCGTGGTTTCATTTTCTTCAAGGAAAAAGGAAAGAAAGAACAGAAAAAAGAAGCATAGATTAAATTTGTATTATATAAAAAACATTTAATTGAAAAGTGAAGCAATTAAAAAGAGGCAAGAAACAGTATAAAATGGGGAGAGAGATGGTCTATTCTGAGTGAAAAGACAACACTTTACTCAAAGGAATCTCCTCTCTATCTCTCTCTAGGAATCCTTCTGCACCAAATCTCTTGATGGGTTACTCCGATGGCGATGGCTCCTCGCACTTTCGCCAGAACGTCGTCGTAATGCGCCACGGCGACAGACTCGACAACGTCGTCCCACTCTGGGCGGCGTCGGCGCCGCGCCCCTGGGACCCGCCGCTCGCCGACGACGGCCGCGTTCGCGCCTTCGCCACCGGCGATAAACTCAGAAAGTACCACGATTTTCCGATCCACCGTGTTTTCGTTTCCCCCTTTCTCCGCTGCCTCCAGACTGCCGGCGAAGTCGTCTCGGCGTTGTGCGCCGTCGATAAGAAATCCGACGATCCCAACGACATGACCTCCACCGCCGTCGTGATCGATCCGTCCAGAATCAAGGTCGGTTATTATACTATATGCATGAAATCGTGTCTCTCTGTCGTTTATGTTGACTCGTGATTCTTCTCTATTGGGTACACACATTTATTGTCGTTTGAAGTTTAGTCTGGTGATCTGGTGATGGATTCGTTGAATCATTTTTCTTTTTCAGTATAATTCCTGTTTCATTAATGTAGATTCAATTTTCTATTAGAGTATCGTTCGGTGAATCGTTACTTGATTTATTTGTTTTTTTTTAACTGAATTGGAGAGCTCGCTTGTGTATAAGAAACTTGGAGTGAATAAAGTTTTGGTGGAATTTTCTTTTGAGGTTTATTCAAATCTCGTTGTTTTATCTTCTCTGAGTTTGTAATGTTTTGACCACTCGGGAACCACTACCGTTCTTCTCCACCCAAAGTCGAAAATGCTTTCTTTTCAATTTATTTTCGCTCAACTTATCATTTTCAAATGAAGTTTTTTCAACCCTATAATAACATCATTCACAATTCTACATTATCACCATAGTTGAATCCGCCACTTAACCTATTCCTTTCCGTTACTAATCACAACTTCATTAGTCTCCACCATAGAGTATAAGAAAATACAAGTAACCTAATCTGCATTCAATTCCAATCCTATAACTCCAAAATAACTGGACTTCTTTCTACGTTTCATATGATCAAGTAACAAAGTTTCTATGTCTTTGTGCTGTCTCTTTACAGCTCGAGTTAGAATTGAATCACAATAATATCTTTTAAAGTAGTGCACTCTTCTAATCCACACCCATGCATGCAATGTAATTCTATATTTAATACCAACTAACCTCTATTTAACATTTTTCAGGTGTCACTGGAGTATGGATTATCTGAGATGATGAACTCTTTAGCCATCCGACCTAATGTAGCTCCTAAAGATGGGATTTTTAGTTTCGATATATCACAGTGCCAATCTGTATTACCTGCTGGAACTATTGATAATACTGCTGAGATGATTTATAAAGAGGTAATAATATTAATTTATACCAATGCTTTCATTATTTTTAGATCTCTGCCATATGAGCATGTAGCAGTTTAATTATGATATGTTAAAAGGTGGTTTTGCCTGTGAATATAGCTACCGAGATGGCAAGAGACATTAGAGGATGCCAGGAATAGATATAATCAGATGATCAAAAGTCTTGCTGATAAATATCCTTCAGAAAATTTGTTGCTAGTGACGCATGGTAAGCTTTTCCACATCTTGTTGTAATACAGTTTTTACTTGCTTTCAAGCAATTAATGGTACTTATAATGTAATCAATTGAGTATCATGAGTACAGCTGCATCTTGATGATCTAAGACTGAAAAAATGGTCCACTTTCAGGGGAAGGAGTTGGATCCGCTGTTGCAGGATATTGTACTGAGAATGTTGAGGTAGAAGAAGTCGAGTATTGTGCATATTCTGTCTTACAGAGGACTATAGTTTTCAACGAGAACAAGACGTACACTGCTGGAGACTTTGTGGCTTCACTTAAAGATCTAGTTGGTGTCCGATTGATGCTAGCCCAAGAGGCGTACTAGATTTGGCGTTTTGTTATGAATGTATTTTTCCACTTATCTTTTGTTGGGTATCTTGTGCATCAAATAAAACTTCTCCGTTCTGTCGTTAATCGATACGTTTCAGTTTGAATCATTGCTTACACGTTTGTGAGATATTGCAGAAACATTGCCTTTGCATTTCGTAGATCTTAAATTTGATCTAGAAATGTTACACAAACCAGAATTCATATATACAGGAACAAAGATGACATGAACTAGTTACTTTGAAAGAACTTTGGTTGCTACAATTAAAAAACATAAGATTGTATATACAAAACAAAACAAAGTTGGAATCCCTTGAAAAGAGTAGAAACTGTCAGACAGATTAGATGAAGATACAGAAGAATTATCAAGAAATACAGAAGCCATTTCTTGTTAGATGATGAAAGGTATGCGTGTCATAACCAGTGAGACGGGCTGGGAAATTGCTCGATTTGATCAAATATGTCAATGGGAGGGAAATCATCATCGATCAAACTGTCGATGTCCACCTCAGCATGACTCTCCGCTGCTCCAGAAGCTTGAAACGAGGGTGCAATAGGGACTTGTGCAGTGCCCAATGCTGAATGCCCTAACTCATCATCAAGAAAACTCGTAGCTCCAACTCCATCGATGAAATCTTGGCCTTCTACCAGCAGAGGGTAGTCCGAATGAAGTAGCGGAAACTGAGGGAAGGAGACATGCGGCTGCTGCTGCTCTGGAGGTGCAAGTGCACTCTGATCGTACGCAATGGGGGTCGGATACACCAGCTCTCGGAAATGCACCATTTCCGTGCTGTCGCTGTGTGCAGCAGAAGAGCAAAACTGAGACGACATTGGGACAAAGTCCTCCTCTGTTGATAGGGTCAACTTGGGCGCCTGCATATAAGGAAACAAATTTCATAACATACGCAATTGATGCATTGCAAAATGCAGAATTATGGCATGAGAGTGTGACCTTGAGAGACGGAAGAAGGTGGGAGGGAGGGGTTTTGCTGTTGTTGTTGCTGCCGTGAGATTTGCTTGAAGATGGAGTAGAGTTTTGAAGAATTCTGGCGAGCCTCTTCTGCCTACTGCTCCAGAAATTCTTGACGTCGTTGTCTGTTCTTCCCGGTAAATACGTTGCTATTTTGGCCCATTTGTTTCCGAACTCTGCTTGCAGATCAATTACCGTTCTCTCCTCCTCTGCAGTGAACTTCACTCCTCTGCATTTTTGTACACAAACAAAACAGTAATCAAAATCATCTGAGACTCTCATACAAAAACAAATGCAGAAAAGATAATCCCAAGGCATGCCAATCAAATAGTCCAGAAAAACCAAAAAGAAAGCATTTTTAACCTATTTACACCAGAATCAGCCTATCGCCGAAACAAATGCAAAATTTTCTACATTTGCAGGCAACCGCAGAGAGAGATAGATATATATATATATATATATTACGTCTTTAAGTCAGGGCGGAGTTTGTTAACCCAGCGAAGGCGGCAGGACTTTCCGGTGCGGCGGAGGAGGCCTTTGGATCGAATGGAGCTCCAATCTCTGGGGCCGTACTTCTTGACGTGATTTATGAGTACTTCGTCTTCCTCAACTTTCCATGGACCTTTCTTTATGTCTCGCATTTCGTCGTCATGCGCCACCATCCTCCTCTTCCCTTCCATCATACTCCCACCACTCTTCCTCTCTCTAAAATGCCGCATCAATTGCTTCCCAACTCTACTTATGCACCAAGAAGAATCATATAATCTCGCTTCTGTTCGCTTAATTGATCGTTTCTTCCGAGTGATACATATATTCTGCATCGCTCTCGCATATAATATAATGTCTCTATCTGTGTATATGTATATTCTACTGTGTGTGAGAATTGGAGAGAGTGGCAGTTGAGACGGTTATTGCCACTATCTTCCCCCACTAAAATTTCCCACTATTTTCTCTCTCGTTTGAATCTCAGGCTGTCTATCCCCAATTGGGCCTTCCTTAATTGCACTACAAGCCCATTCTGTACTCGGCCCATATGAATTAGAAAGAGTCACGTGCGTGACCCGCTAACGCACGTGATCTGCAAACCCCAAGCCCCTTTACTCGTCTTCTTCTCACTTTTTCTTAACCCTATGCCTTCTACTTTGATTTCTTGTTCAGGGAACCAACTAATTCACTCACCACAAAGCACTCTGGAAAAATAAATACTTAAAAGCTTAAGATTGCTGCAAGCTATGTACAGAAGTGGGTTTGGAATGAAGAACAGATTGTCGAGTATTTTGAGATCATCATACAATGGGCTGAAGCCTGGGCATTTCAGTGCTACAACCGGTATGGGTTCCGCTCAGTACTCATCGTTGGCGACAGAAAGATCACTGGTAAGTCTTTCTCCACAATGGGAAATTGAAAAGTTTGTGTGGGGTTTTAGCTGGTGTGTTATGCTCATTTTTTCGGAAATTTGCATCTAATTTTAATCATGTTTATACCTACGGCTAAGTTTGCAATGATTGATGATTTGGAAACACAATCTTTGGTTGAGAGAATGGTTTTTGGATATTCAAGATTTGTGATTTCTAGCTGTGCATTTGAATAGGGAGGTCTAGACTATTAGTTAAATTAGCTAATTTGTTCAATGAGCGTGTTATGGTGTTGAACTCGGTGCTTGTGTTATTTATTCGTGCAAAACAGATTCCTCTATGATTTTCTCTTTTGCCCCATTCCCTGGAAATCCGCAAAGCAATTTTTTTTCATGGTGCCAATGCATCTGCATTTATTTTGTGGGGCTTATGCAATGTTTCTTGAAGCTTAAAATACTAGTCTGTATGCAAACAAGAAGGTAAGATAACAACTTTAAAATAAAGAAATATTTAAGATGGTAAGATAGTAATCACTGTCGTACCAAGCCAACAAAAACTACTGATTCTGGCTGTTGCACAAAATGTTTTTAAGTTCTAATTTTTTTGTGTGTAGTCTGGCTGGTATATTTTTAGTTTCTTTGGTTACTTTCATTTTTATGGTTCAAGCTCCATAATTAGTCTTAGGAATTATAAATGGTATATTTGACATTATGAGAATTGGGCCCGGCATTGATTGACTGTGATGATATATCACTTGCTTGAGAGTGGATTAAGCTTTATATTTTTTTATTCACTCATAAGTTGGATGAAAAAGATTGGATCTGGGATATTGGTTTTATTCAGGATGGATCTGGGATATTGCTTTCTGTGTTAGATTCTTCCTGCATGTTCTACCATGCCGTATTCAAGCTTGCTGTGTGAAATAACATCAATCATTTCTCTGGAGATGAATAGAAAATGATTCCGTCTTACATTTAAGTGATGATGATTTTTTCTTTTAATTTTGCAGGTTGCTTGTCCTATTGGTGGTATGTAGATTTCCTTAATTTCTGAAAATCTCAAGTTCCATTTTGAAGCCATTATAGGTAAAAGTGGTGCGCATATATCATTTTTACTGAAAACACTTTTATCTTGCAGGGAACTCTGTTCTACGCAGATATGAATGGGCTAGGAAGCATGCTCTGGTTTATCTGTCACCATTCCAACTTTCCCCAAATGCTGGACAGCATATAAGTCACTCTTGCTTTGCTAGATCCTTTGCATCCCAGGCTACGGAGTCGAACAAATCTAAAAAATCTCAGGTCCGGGCTTTAGCAAAAAAAAAAACAATCACACACTATCTGCACAAGATATTCGTGTTTTTCCCTTCCCTGATTAAGTTGATCTTAGTACTTACATATCTCTGATTGCATTATTGCTCATATATGGATATGAATAATTGGACCTCCATGTGTGATGTTCATGTTCTTCAATCATTAATTTGCATAACAAGTTATTATAGGGATCTGCTGTTCTGATTGAGTTCCTTTCTCAATACCCCTACCTATCCTCAACAGGCTCAAAAAGCGATATCCACCACCGAGGACCCTTTTGATTCTCCAACTTATAATATCCCGGAGAAGCCAGTGTCATTCACAGAGGGAGCTTCTTATAGTCTTGTAATTCTCGCAGGCCTGGGCATTGCTGGTGCTGCAGCATATGGAGTTTGTAAAGAACTTATATTTGAACCTAAAGAGTGAGTTAAAATTTATTGTGCTCGAACACATGTATTCACTTTTGTTATCATCTTTTTTCTGTGATTTTCAACGAAGATAGTGTTTTTTCAGGTACAAAATATTCAACAAGGCTCTTGAAAGGGTTCAAAGTGACAGCCAGGTATGTTTTCTCTCTTTTATGTCAGGAATTTTCATTTCCTGCAATGTGGAGCTGGATTGGGTGAGTGCCAGATATGGACTTCACTATTTGCAGGACCGTAAAATGTGAACGCATTGCACGCCTCATGTAGTTCCATTTATTATATTATGCAGCCTTTAGGCTGAAAGAAATAAACGCATAGAAGAACAGGGTGAACGAATTCTTTTTTTATGTCATAGATTTGAAGTTTGAACTAGTATTAGATGAAGCACTTTCACCTTATATAACAAAATTTGGATCTATGATTAAATGGATGGATTAGTCAAGTTTTCTCCAGAAGCTTCATTTGTTTTAGATTTTACATTCACCAGTTTTAAAATGCAGATTGTTTTTTCTTCAACCATGGGACTTGTATTCATGTTGGCATGCAAACAGAATCATACCTTAAAGATTAAGATATTAGAAGAGGTTGTCACTGCTAAGAGTCCAAAGAATGTTTTCTTATCCGTTATCGAATATATTGCTACCAACAGGTTAGGGTAAGAATTGGATCCCCCATCACCGGTTATGGACAAGAAAGCAGGAACCGTGCTGCTCGTCAACGGATTCCACACAAGGTGTGGAGTGATGACGATGGCACTGAACACGTACTGGTATCTTCTTATGCATAAAACCTATCGAACCAATTAAAAATGAAGATATTCTTCTGAAGAATGTTGTGGAGTAATGTGGGTGGCATTGTAGGTTAATTTCTTTATTCGTGGACCACACGGAGCTGGCAAAGTAATGTCGGAGATGTTCAAAGACAAGGTGGACAAGGAATGGAAGTTTATGTATTTAATTGTGGAACTGACTTCGCCTTCCCAAACTCAACTCATGCTCGAGTCTTACATTCCAGCATAAGCGCCTCCAGCCCGACGAATATTTCTTTGGCCTCAACATGATCCCCATCTGCTGATCCCAAAGCTTTAAGCTTGTCAAGAAACGTGAGATGGCGCCTATATGAAGAGCTTCATCAGTTTGGTAGTGCTCGAATTGTATTTGGCAGCAATCTTGTTGTGGCCAGTTTACTCACTGATTCTTAGCTCCTTTTTTTCCTACTTTCATTTTCATGAATGTTGATTGTGGCATTGGAACGTTTCAAAGTAGTCACACCCTATATAGCCCATTGTGGCACACTATCCACATGTAGAACAAAATTTTGTAATAGTTTGCCTAAAATTTTGGTGCTTCGCTTTGATAATATTTTCGAGTTTGTTCCATTCATCTCATGCTGTAGGAGACTTGTCCCGAATTACAGCACTCAAAAACTCAAATAATTGTAAGATAGTGGTATTCAAGTGTCGGAATCATGTTGTTTAGACAATCATTCGTTAGAATTTATGCGGCAATCGCATAATAGCAAATATAGTATGAATTTTAAAAATTGGATTACATTAACATTAAAAAATATATATATATTTGGAACGTCGTTGGTGCTGAATGCAATATTCAGATTGGTTATTAGGACTCATCTGGTGCTCTTACATTGCCCCTTATACTTGCGCCTACAGCCTTGAGGTCTTCCAACTACATCAATATTAGCAAGTATCACTATCAATAAATAACCAAACACCTAATTAAACAAAATAAATAAAACAGTAACGCTAAGCATGGCAATTCTCCTTAAAACTATGGCCAAACTTTTAATCTGGTATGCTATAATACGTTGAATCTTGAAAAAGGGAAGAGGTTTAATTAAATCTTGCTTCTTTTATGCCCCAGGTGGTAAAATACTAAATACACAACGATTACCTTGGTTTTTCAAATTCATCACAGGATAAGATGCTAGAAGTTTATGAGTTGGGGCTCTAACCGTTTTTTCGTAAAAGAACTAATTATTTATGGCTATAATTATTAAAATTTAATCAATTAATCACTTAAATAACTAGTTTTTAACATTCTATCTAGCATCTCATAAACTCTAAAGCGTCTCTGTAGAAAATACTGGAGCTTAGAAGCTCCTGAAATAAGCTTAGATAAATACTCCTTTTAACAAATCATCTGAAACTGGCTAAAACATGTTTAACCTCTAGGCTCTAGCTTATTTCAATCCCTAGTTGTCATGGGGTTTATACTATTGATATCCGTCAATAGTTCAATACAGATGAACTCTGAACAAGGGCGACATAATCATTAGAGTCTAGTTTTACTTTTACCTCCCGCTAAGACCAAAAACAAAGATAATGTTATTAATGGGGTTACTTCAACATCATTTTTTGATTTAATCTCCAACACTCATCTAGTTACCCACTATACTCACCTTCAATGATCTCACCATCACATAAACTAGCTCAAATGAGGACAAAGATCAGAAGGTACATATCAAACAACTCACAAACTAAGATCACTGTTAATGCCTAAATCTTGATTAGGGGTACAATTAAAATAAATTGCGCTGGATTTGAAATCAGGTTAACTCATTTGCTATTGAGCTAAGCTCGAGCTTCATTTATTCAATATACAGCAAGTAGCTTTATATTACAGGAACCAAGTCACCAACTAATGAGGTTGTTAACTGACTAACTAGTAGAACATCGTGAATCTTGAGCTTGGTTTATGTGTTTACGAGTCTTAATCAAGCTGAAATGAGTTTTTATCGAAACTAGCTCATAAACTGCCCGTGAATAGATTGCTTTATATATTGCTCCAATACTGAGATCACCCATGTCAATGATCATTAACCATTTATAATAACTAACATTTTAGGTACCTTGGAAATTTAATACACTTCAAAGACCGCAAACAAATAAACATAATTCTAGCTTCCTGTTACAGCTATTTTAACTTAGTGTTGAAATCAGATTAAGCCCAATCGACATGATGCTTGTCTTCCTACTCGGTGAATAAGGGATTTGTATTTATACTCATTTACACTCTCTCAAATAATAAATAAAAGCAAAATAAGTTATCCACATTTAGAAACTTACAGAACGGATTCCTGAGAGTTGTAGCGTTGCTACGGTGGCGGAGGCGGCGGCGCCGAGGAAGAGGGAAGCGACGGCGAAAGCCTTCAGAGGCATTAGGTTGTTGTGGCCGGAGTAACCCTTTCTGAGGGCGGCGATACCCCACCCAAATTGGGCGGCGCTGGCCCCACCCCACACCCAGTAGCCTTCAATAAACCCATTGCTCCCCGCTCTACTCTCCTCGTTTTCCTCCATTCGCTTTCCACTTTCATCGTCGTCGATCAGCTCAATTTCGACTTCACTTTCTTCAATGGGCTTTTTTCATAATGGGCTTTTCATATAGGGCCTTTCAGATGGACTTGTAAATGTAATGTTAAAATGATGAATTGATTAATGGATTAATGTCTCTAAGGTCCACCTGGGTGAACTTGTAGTAAAAAAAAACCACCATTTTTTCTCATTGTCAAGTAGGTCCATTCTAATACACTTTTGTTCAATTAAACCCAAAATATTGATGTGGTTTCACGTTTTTAACCTTAGTTGCAGAAAATCATCTGCGAATGAAATTTTGCATGATTTGCCGTCCATTATTCCTTTTTTTCAGAGATTTCTTCTTCTATATTTGATCGTTTGATGCTGGGTTGATTGTTACTACATTTTTCAGATTCAATTGCCTATTTTTTCTGTTCTAATTTTCGTTTTTTTGTTTCGACGGTTTCTCCGTTTTCATCGTCGGTTCTTCCTTGTTCCGAATTTTTGTTTCCTAATGGATTGCAGTTTCTCATTGTTGATTAAGTATAGAGAGGAGACGTTGGTTGTCAACAATTCACAAGTTTCAAGTTTCAATGATCTGATTTCCGCTGTTTTTTATTGATTTATGTAGTTTTGAACTTAACTTTATTATTCTATCCAGATTATGCAAAAACCAGAATAAACTAACAAGAGAACCATCAAGATAAATTTTTGAACCATATGCACATAATCTTAAAACCATTAGATTTGTTTTTCATACGAGATGGTTTATTTTTTATATGTTACTTGTTTACTTTGTACTCACTGATGGTTTAGTTATCTTTAGTTGATGGTTGTGTGTTGATTTATGCAGTTTGGAACTTAACTTTATTATTCTATCCAGATTATGCAAAAATCATAATAAGCTAACAAGAGAACCACCAAGAGGAATTTAGGTTTCTGGTTTCTGGTTTCGCGAGGGTTTTGACAGAGACGAGCGAGAACCATTACATCAGACATTGTGAATCATAAGAACAGATGTAATGAACCATCAGCACATAAGTAATGAACCATCTAGTTTGAAATCCAAAACCATTACTGTTTTCATTCGGTTGTGAAATATAATCTCCAACGATAACTGTTTTCATGGATGTATATATATCTGCCCTTGCACAATCTCCTCCTCTCCTCGCTGCCGTCGACGGCGGAGGTGTTACTATCACTAGCAGAGGAAGATTGGATCCTGGCGACGGCGAGGGATGGCAGAGACGAGCGATCGGAAGCGTAGATAAGGAGATACCAGAAGACGAAAATAGTGCAAGAAGCGATCCAGAATTTTTTGAGTGATCTGGGAGTCTCCATGGCTCTTCTAGAGGGTGCGGCTGAGTGAGAGAGAGAGAGGGGGGAAGAAGGAGGGGACAATTGAAGTGGAGAGGCGCGATTTATATGGATGGTTTTTTGGTCCATCCACTTGTAATTTGGGGCCGCATGATAATAAGTTTTTTTGATGGTTTTTTTTGCCCAATATTTGGTCATAATGGACCGGCCCGTCTTTTTCCCTTGATTAATTAGTCTATTTTTCAGGAATGGACTTTATATATATATACACACGCGCGGCGGGGTGGTTTCAGGTAAATAAGAGGAAATAAGAATTAATCTGAAATGTAAATGTGAATGCATCTAATGGCTATAATTCATTCTTTAATTATCATATTAATTTTCGAATTTCAGGTTGCATTGTGAAAATACAATGCAACAAAGGTAAATCGGTACTTATCTTTGTGGACGATTTTGGTGGGATATTTTAAATTGATATGGATCCCATAAATTACGTAAGTGCAATAAGGAAAGAGAAAACTCCCGTTTGTTTATTGTTGCACTCTATATTCACATAATTTGTATTAGATATATATGTAAGGTTGCACCATATAGTTGAGCAATTTGCATTATACACGTATATATTGTACTACCATTTAATTTTTGGTAGTTGAAGAAATTTATGGAATACCATAATCTTCCAAAAATATTTGAAAATTTCCTCCTAATTTCGAATTATGAGAATTTTAATTGAAAACGCAACCAGAAACTACTACTCCACCGCATGCAATACCGATTTATGTCATTTGAAACATTGCATTCAAACCCAAAATGATAATGCAATTTACATGTATATGTTAATGCAATTCACATGTATGTGTGTTGCAACATAATATTATTAAACGGTACAAAGATGAAATAGCATTGCAATTTACACGTATATAACAATGTAATCCACGTGTATATGTGGTGCAACATAAAGTGTGCAACAACAATCAATTTTGCAATAATATTTTGCAACGTATAAAGAATGCAAAACTTTAAATATTTAAGTGCAAATATGTAACCTTTTAATGCAAACATATGCAGTGCGCGATGCGAGCCGCCGGGCATGAAAGATGGCCATTGGAGTCACTGGTTCAAGACAGAGAATGACAAAAAATCAACACTTCGCGGAGGGTAGTGCGCACGCGCAGCAACCGCGATGTGAAAGGATGCGGCTTCCTCAAAATTGTCGGCTGGAACGTCACTGTTTCGATTGGACTCTGGCGTGGTTATCTGTTGTTGCGACGCCATAGAAGTGAGAAGAGACGGAGCCCCACGTTGTCGGTGTCGAGCAACAGAATGAACGACATCACCATGGACGCCGCCGCCACCGGCTAGCCTAATGGGTCGTGGATGGTGATCGACCACCCCTTCATCTCTTCTGGAACCTCTAGTTGTTCGTTAGAAAACATCAAACCCAAACACCACACTCTCCCGCATCACTCCGATGTAAAAATCGATCTGAAAATCCTTTCGTTGCTATTCATGAAATCAAAATTGCAGGGGGAAATTACCGGCTGCTTGACGTTGGACTGGAAAACAAATAAATGTATTTTCTCTCTCCTCAAATTGAGAATGAATAAACATGGAATAAATCAAAATTATATTTCTCTCTCTCCAATTACCTTAATTAGTGAAATTGATTATTTTCTCTATCATATTATAATTACATACTCCATCCGTTCCGCTAAATGTGATCACGTTTCCTTTTTTGGATGTCCCACTAAAAGTGGCAACTTTCCCAAAAAGAAAACAATTTTACCTTTAAAAAATATATCTCCTACTTTTTTAACACACAAAATTTTACTTTCTTAATTTCCGTGTCGGATCTTTTGTGGCCGCATTTAGCGGGATGGAGGGAGTAATATTTGTGGAATATTTTAATGAATTTAAAAATTAATAAATCCTAATAAATTATAACCGTTGATCTACTAAAATTAACAGTTGAGATCATTTCTTATTTTCTATTAGAAAAATCACTTTTTATATGATCTACATGTAATATATATATATATATATATATATATATTTATATGAAATTAAGAAAACTGTGTATAAGTTTAACAAATTAATGCTCCACTAATATTTATTTTGCTCGTTCGTAATTATGTGTCAAGCATGGTTTGGCTTCTCCCTCTCATTTTTATCCTTCAAACATAATACAATCTCAACTACTTTATTATTTTGATCAAGAATATAAGTAAGGGGTCTTTTAACTAAACCACTTTCATAATCTCTTACATATATAAATATAAATGTTTACAATTTTAAAACTTTTATTTTAACTCCAATAAAAAATATTCTATAAAAATATCTAATATATAAACTTGCCAATATTGGGAATACATCGGATCTAGGGTCTCTATCGGGTCAATTATCGGATTCTTTCCAAATTTTATATTAGGGCCTTTCCCAAATATCATCGAAAAAGAATAGTAAGATTATCTTAAAAGCATAAGATACTTTTTCCCAAAAAAAAAAGAAACTTACCTGCCAAAAACTTGGGTCCGGAATAAAATTTATGGTGGAGCTAAAATAAAAGAAGTTAAAATGAGTGAAATTGTATCATGCAATTTATATTGTCCCAAGTTGGGCTGCAAACGAGCCGAGCTGAGCCGAGTAGTGGTCTGCTCGGGTTCGACTCGTTTAGTATTTTACATGTTCGGGCTCGGGTTCAAGTTCGAGTCGAACTTTAAATTCGTGCTTAAGCTCGGCTCGAGATAAAATATTTGAGCTTGAATTCAGCTCGAGTTCGGCTCGTGTGTGGTTCGGACTTGAGCTCGAGTTCGAGCTCGTTCCAAAATACATGATTTAAACATATATTCTTTTAACATATATTCTACAATTTCTTACACAAATGCTAAATTAGAAAGTATCCCGTGCATCGATAACAAGCTCGATTAATATACGAGCCGAACATGTTCGCGAGCAAAACAAGTCGAATACCATACTGCTCGAGTTCGGCTCGTTAATTTAGTCGAGCTCGATTTTGGGCTCGAGTTCGGCTCGTTTGTTAACGAGTTCGAGCTCGAACGAGCTTTTACCGAATCGAGCACCGAGTAAGTCCCGAATAGCACGGGTCGTTTGCAGCCCTAGTCCCAAGTATTGTTGTAGCAAGCGTAGCGCAGGTGAGAGAGAGAAAGTAGAGAATATTGGAAAAGTTAAGAGATGGGTAGAGAAGTATTCTGTCGGTAGCCCGTTTTGATAAATTGAATATCATAATCAGAAGATGAAAGAATGTCCTCACCACCACAGGAGAAGAGGACCTCATGAGTCATGACATGAGATGAAATAAACAACACCAATTCAATTCAAGAAACTGCATCTCAAAAACTCGTAACTTTCTCTCCATCTAAAACTCAAGCCAACCAACATTACTTGCCATAATTATCACCCCTTCAATGGATTACTTCGGCCAAACATTTTCTTTCTTTTTTGTTCTAACTCTTGCACATTCTACGCATGATCGAAGCAGAGAAGAGACGCAGCATCAAATGATTCGTACCTATCTGCAGACACGGCAGCCAGAAACGGTGTCATGACCAAACACATCGAGCCAAATTGAACAACTTCTATTCCAGCGACGGACATGAACTTCACCATGAAGTTCTGTTGGGGGTTGTTTGGTAAGGAGTCTAAGGACAGTGCTTAGAGAAAAAAGGGTCCTTTCTCAGAGAGATTGCACTTCTGCTCTGTTTTGCATCTTCTGCCATTTTCTTACCAAATTCAAATTCCCAAAATATAAACAAAAAAATGAGAGCACAATATCATGTATATGACAATACACAATCTTGTACACATAATATCACATAAATATGGTGTTCTTCATATCAAATACCGTCACACTGGACTTTCTCAAATCGACTGGATAAAATATGACAGCACAATATCATATATGAGAGACTATTTTAGATGTTCAAGATTCATAATGTCATGAATTCAAGAACTGCGAAGAAAAAAATACATGAAATTTGAATTATTTGGCTTCAAGGCACTAGTTACAAGCACAGTCATAATGTACAAATGAAGAAAACCCCAATTACTGATTATTCATTTAAAATAAAAATGAATCAAAATCAAGTGAGTAATGAGAACTCAGAAAGAAAATCTAAAAGATCTAGAGATTCATATTTACATCTGCAGCTAATGATAAATAGATCTATCATCTCCCAATTCTTGGAGACCAGCTTGAAAAGGGGAAAAGAAAGGAAACATGACAAGAACAAAGATACTAGGAAACTAAACTCTAAATCAACACTAGTTCTTCCTCTAAAGTACAAATTACTGCAGAGTATACCTTCAAATGTTATCCCACCAAAAAATAAAGGATTGAAGCGAAGCAGCCCAGAACTTCCAGAAACTGCTGTTTAAGGGTAAAATCATAAGCCAGCCTGCTGCATCTAGCTCTGTACAGAACCGCACCGTCTCCACATCAGAAATTCAGATCTCAAAAATCAACAAACGAGAATATAGGTGTCAAACCAAAGCTAATTGGGATGATCAGATTCAGGGATGATCCTTCAGGGAATTCTTAGACACCTTTTACAAATCTGCAGTTATTGACACCAGCCATAATCCAGGGAAACAAAGCTGCGATCCATGAAAATTTAGACAAATCAATCACAATTATAACAGAGAAACACAGTCTTCATAGCAGAATAGATAAAAACAGAAATTCAAGCCTAATTAACCGAATTAGATCTAATCTTACATCGACTTGTTTCTGTATGTTCTTTGCTCTCTTCTTGGGTCTCCTTGCTGGCTTCGATCCAGTCAGCGCAAAAATATCCTCCTCGATCTCCTCTTTCTTTAGAGGGATAGAGATGCTCAGCTTCCTCTTCTCCTTCTTCCCACCGCTGCCGCCGTCGTTTTCCCCTGATCTGTTGTTCAGACTCCTTAATGGCGACTGTGCTTTACTCCTTTCCAGTATCGCCAGACTTTTATTTTTCATGTTACCTCCGTTCACGTTCAGAGACTTGTGAATAGGCTTCCGAGGCCTCAAATTCCATGTCTTCGTTTCTTCATCAATATTATTGTTATTAATCTTCTCCCCTTCTTTCACTTCACCGCTGCAATCGTCTTCGTCGTGATTAACAGTCGTCAGCGGTTCTTCATGCGTATTTTCGTTCTCCGCTTTGATGCTCTTGCGAGGAATTTTGATTAAGATTTTCGATCTCTTCATTCCAACCGCATCGACTTCTTTCGCCCTCGATTTAGCCTCCGATTTCTGAGTTGTTCGCTCAGAATATATTGAATGAAGCCCGTTTCTTGCGCCATCCGACGTTGAATTATTTGAATGGTTTCTCCAGTGCTCAACGGAACCACCTTTTAGCTTGCCGGAAGCTAACGAACCCGGAGCCGAATCATGCCTCGGTAAAAGCCATGCCGGATCACCATCGCTAGGTGAATGTTTCCCCCAGTCTCGTAGCTGATGTGGTTTACATGATTCACCAGGAGTAGGAGATCGTTTCACCAAGTAATCACCGTGGACTGGAGACCCACGAGGTGACGCCGCCGCCGCTGCAGCGGAGTCGCGGAAAGGAGACTGGTACCGAGGCGGCGTCGACAAGACGGAATCGCGAAACGGAGAATGGCGAGCAGGAGATGCGGCAGAGATATTCGGCCTCCGAGACGGCGATTTGATGGAGCGGCGGCGCTGGTGGTGGCCGCCGGAGTTCCGGTCCTTATTCCATTTGAGATGCGGCAGCGTAAAATTGTGCAGCGGCTGAGATTTTGCAGGAACTGTAGAAGGCATAGCAGCAAGCAGTAATCGCCTTTGAGAGCCGATTTAACAAAAGCTATTAAATTTTAATCAGCAGACGCAAATCGGAAAGCACAGCGTAGACCAATCTGTGTTCCTAATCGGCGATGTGAGATCAGATTAAGTGCGTGTGGATGAAGTTTTAGTTAGGGGAGAAGGTGAATGAAGCTTGAGAGAGGAGAATTGATGATTGTAGAGATAGAGAAGGAGAATGAGGTTGCAGAGAGAAGAAGGTGAAACAGAGGTAAGGTGGAGGAAAATAAAGTTAAATGAAAATTCAACCAACACAAATATGATTATATATATTTGTATATATACAGACGTGTGTGTATGTTCATATGTTGCTCTTACAAGCAACACGCACACACAATGAAATAATCTATTGCCACATTTCCTATTGAAATAGAGTGGATGTGCTGGTGTGATTAATGGTAAAAACAATAAATCTCGAGATTTATTCGAGTTCTTCGTAATATGACACGGTTATATAATTTAATTCAATTTTTATTTTTAGAACAGTGGAACTATATGCTGAATATTAATATCCATAAAATACAATTATGTTAGTCTTGTTGTGAACGTGATGTGCTTGTGATATTGGCATTTACTATCATAACTTTTCACAATACTACAAAACCCCAAAATATATACTCTAAAGATTCTATACTTCCACAACCACCCGTTACTACACAATATTGCCCTAACTAGCGATAATTTCCCAAAATTGTCACACACACAGTATAGAGATAGAGAGAAAGAGAAGAGAATCTATGTGAAGGTTTAGCTCCATTTCTAGTGAAAAAGTGTAAGCAATAATTTGACATTAATCTAAATTTTTACCCATATTAAGAACTTCTATAAGAGCTTCCATATATGGTCGTGATAGTACAGAATCGTAGAGAGTTCCAGATTATGCTATAGAGTCTGAGATGGAGATTGGCTATGTATATTGAAAGGAATACGTACAGTTCCAAGTTCCAACAATCACCAAGCTCAAAGCTTGCATCACCTTTGTACACAAAGAAAAATTACAAAAGAAAAAGATAACAACAACAAAGTCATAAAGGTAGAGAAACTATGCAAGGAAGATCAATTCTGCAGCTGCACTACCTAATATTTTCAAGATACTTATCTATGAACACTAATTCCAAAGCCTCCCTCATTACTTCCCACGACAGAGTAATTGTATTGCATACTTGCAGTTAGGGTAAAAACACAACTGAAGCTTAGAATCAGTGAAATCAGTGGTTGCTCTGTTGCGGGTAGGGTAACGCAAAGCAATGTCTTCGTCTACAACTTTTGTTACTGTCACCACAGATAGCAGAAAGTCTTTTCTAATCCTTGATCAATCTTATATTACAGGCTCCAAGTCCAACATTTCCATTCATATCCCAATATTAACAACTAAATCTTTGAGCAGAATTAAATTCCCCAGATCAAGTAAGAATCTTTTCACTTTGCTCACCCTCATTCATGTAATTCAGTTTATTCTCTTGCCATATCTTGGCTGCAGCAGGATAACAACGAGAAATACGAGCAACAAATTGTTTCTCACCATCACCTATAATGGTGGCCAGGGCGTAATCTCTTTTACAAAAGCCCTGCTCCTTAAGCCATTTATGAAACCTGTATCTTGGTTTAATTTGTTTCTCCAAGTCGCGAGCAAGATATCCAGGGAAAATATCTAGATACTCTACCGAAGCACCAATTTCAGTGCACAAGTATTCAATCTTTTTTTCAAGATGGCTAGAATTTTGGTTAAGAATATTTGGCGCACGCATCACTATAACACAAAGTTTAGAGTATTTAATCCCACAGCAAAGAAGGGAATCAAACCTCTCCTGCAATTCACTGCTAGAGCCGTGTAATTTGAACAAGATGTTTACAGCAAATCTGTTCTCTCCAAAACCAAGGCTGTGTATGAAATCCAATTTTGTTTTCCCATACACCCTTGCTCTTTTAGCTTCTAATTTCCTCAAGCCCTCTTCATAGTGCTTATCCAAGCCCTCATTACAGGTCATAGTATAAGGAGCAAACTTAGTTGGATCCCCCTCTTGAATTTTCTTGAAGAACCATTCCCCTATATCCATTGCCTTCATTATACAAGGGACATTAACTAATCTATTCCTCCCAAAAACGTGAGGGTAATTCTTCTTGAGAGATTTCAATTCTTCCTCTTCCATTCCCAAGTGTGCAAGACATCCCTTAACTGAAATCACCTGACCCCCTAGATCAAAACCAAATATATCTGGTTTTGATAGAAGAAATAATCCAACTTGGTCTCTACAAACATTCAACCTACAAAAATACTCAATCTTGCTGATCAAATGCTCTTTCGAGTACTCAATAAATATGCTTTTGCTTCTTCCCATCAATTCCCCAAGCTCTCCCATCTTACAACCCAAGTCATAAAACAGCTTAATTTTTTCACAAACCTCCAACACACTATCCAAAGTTCCACCAACACTACTCAGCAAATCATAATCTAAAAACAATAACTTCAAATCACACAACAATCCATCTGCATTACTATATAGAACTTTGGGGAAAGCCAAGCTTATACTAATTAAACTAACACGATCAAACCCATAACCCTTGATTTCTCCAATCCTCCTCCTCAACTCCGAGGGATCAACTTCGAATATTGAAAAATGGTCTCTACACAACAATCCCAGTTTCCCCAAAGGGAACCCCATCTCCACCAATGCACAAGCCACACTGAAGCGGTCCCAATCGGAGATAAAGAAGGTATAATTTGGGCAAATATCAACCGCAGTTCCATTGTCGCCAGAATTCAATTCAATGCTTTCTAGGAAAAACTCGAGCTCGTTGATGGGATGGTACCTGAGATATCGGTGAAACGAGCACAAGAAATCAGAAGTCGAGAATGGGATTTCCGATACGACTCTGGAGAGAGATTGAGGCGAGTTTCTGGAAATGTGATCGGCGTAGAGAAAAGGGAGAGAGCGGGTTGAGTGGAGGTAGTCTAGAAGCGCCTCCTGTGATTCTTGTATAACTTTGGATCTAAATGGAAACGGGATTTTGGCGAAGGGTTCAGAAGTGGTAGCAGTGGAAAAGAAGAGGAGAGAGATTCTGGTGGTGGTGCGGTGGACCACGACGGCGGCAGCTGCGATAGTTCGGCGAAGTAGCATAGTATCTCACGCTGTCAATGATTTTGGAGTGTTTGTTATGTTAGGGTGCGTTTGGTAGCGCACATGACATAAAGGGAGATAAAAAAAATATAGATTATTAGTATGAATAGTGCAGTGATTGTTAGTGTGAATAGAGTTTAATAACTTATTTGGTATCAATTTTTTAAAAACAAATAATATTAATATTTTATTTGGTAGATATTGTTATTGGGTTGGATAACTTTATATTGTGTTTGGTAGATGAGATGGCTTACTTCCTATTATCAATACCTCGTTTGGTAGCAACTTTTACAATTTTGTTGTCTAAAACTTCCTATTATCAATACCTCGTTTGGTAGCAACTTTTACAATTTTGTTGTCTAAAACTTCCACAACTGTATCAAATATTGGGTGCTATTTTTATTTTTTTTGCCTTCCCTCCAGTTCAAGAACGGCGGAAACTTGGCGACAAGAAATCCACCCACATCTATTTCACTGAGAATCACATATGGCATTTACAGAGGAAGGTATAATTTCAGATTATTTTTTGATTGAAATTGTATTTTTGGGGTTCCAATTTTGGGGTTCCAATTAAACTGATTGAAATTGTATTTTGGGGTTCCATATTTCGATATTTACTGTCTATTTGGAATGATTGTTTCAAACAGGTAGATGCATGTAGAAAATGAAAATAATCCCTTCCTGTGAATTGCAAATTGTTAATATATCTGTCTATTTGACGAAAGTTTGTATGTTGTAGTCCAGAATTTGTTTTTCGTCATCTGTCATTTCAAGTGAATTTTATGTTGATTTTTATGCAATATGAACTTCCCATCACATTTCATTATGTGCTACAATAGATTTGTTGAAATTAAAATTCACATGTGGTAGTGTAGGTAGGTTTTGTTCATAAATCACCATTGAAGTTAGGTTCATAATGTGATTTTGTGTTCCATGTTATAGTAGAGCTTTGTAACAATTTAATGTGTATCACTTTAGGTAGTAGTGATGCAATTAGTGGAAAAAATAAACGATTGGAAAAGGGCCGAAGAGTATGGACAGCTAAGGAAGATGAGACCTTGCTAATTGCCATGAAAGAATTAGTCGCCCTCGGATGGAAATCTGACAATGGCTTTCGGGCAGGCTATCTAAATAAGTTGGAGGAAACTTTTAGGAAAAAAATGTCTGGGACCGACTTGAAAGGTAGTCCTCACATGCATTCTAAGCTTTCTATTTGGAAGAAGGATTACAACTCCCTGTGCACGATCCTTAATTAGAGTGGCGTAGGATTTAATGCTAATGGCAATTTTACCGTGGATTGTGATGACTCTCTTTGGGATTATATAGCTAAGGTAAGAAATATAGTGTTATTAATGCTTAACAAATCCATAATATATTACTTTTGCTATAATAATTGTTATTTTGTGTCATTACGGATTGATGCTAATGCGAAACGTATCCATAAAAAAAGTTGGCCAATGTACGATGACTGGAAAGAGATCTTTGGTAAAGATAGAGCCAACGGAGAAGGTGCATTTGGTGCCGAAGAAGCCATTAATCACTTGGAAAAAGAGTTTCCTTATGTTGATGAAGCCTACTTTACAGGGGATTACCATGTTGATATGGAAGATATCATATCTGGTGATGGTGGATCCAACAGTTCGTGTCCAGCTGCAGAAAGAAACGTCCCTCCTAAAACTTCGGTATCAACAGGTAAAGGCCATAAACGAAAGGTATTAGACGGTATTGACAAGGTATGTGCAATGATTGAAGAAATGAGTGGTAATGCAAATTCCAGAATGGAAACTATTGCTTCTCGTTTAGGTCACGACCATGTGTTGGCCAAAGCCCGGTTGGAGATATTTGACAAAATACCAAACATTGAAGGAATAAGTTTGAGTGACAAGCTTAATGTATGTGAACTATTGGTTGAAAACGACAGGAAGCTTGAGCTTTTTTTGGGTCTACCAGAAGAAGCGAAGGTTGAATTTGTACTTCGTATCCTAGGTGCACGTTAAGATATGTGGCATTTTTATTTTGGATATCCTCTAAACTTTGTGCTTGTTTTGGAATCGTAATGGACTTATATGCATTTCTTACCCCCTTATTTTGGATCTGTAATGGAGTAACTTTTTAGTACTTATTTTGGTTTTGTAATGGAGTAATGTACTCTGTTTATTAACACCCCTCTCTTCTATTATATGTGATATTGCTTATTGTCATGTTGAATTGGTATTGTTGCTTAACACCCCTCTGTTCTAGGATACTGCTTATGTTGGTTGTGACATGAACTACTGACATGCATCAATCAGATTTGCAATAGGATAGCAAACGAAACACAAAGCAGCATAGCTAAACATTGAGAAAACACTTGATAATTAACACATAAAACACACAATCAGATTTGTTAGTATGCCTTGAATCTGAAACTCATCAAACGAAACAACTACTTGCGGTTGAAAACCAAACAACTACTTGCGGTAGCAAAGGAAGCATTGATAAACGACTACTTGAACGGGCTCGAGAATGCACAAGAGGAGGAACCCAAGTCATTTTTGCCCCTTCTTGGTGTCCTTTTGAAGCGTCTTGCAATTGAACCGAATATATTTCCTTCACGTTTAGACGGTTCATTGAATGTGGCATCATCAAAATTAAGATTCGTTGTCCGCGGCTTCCTTATGGGAGGAGACATGACTTCATCCTCGTTGGAAGGCGAAGAGTTGATAGTTATGATATCCGGCTTAGCATGTTCTTGCTTTATGCCCTCTCTGTCCCCAAATATGTATGCCAAACGATAAAATTCGGGCTCCTCCGTCCAATAGTAAGTCTTTCCTAAATCGTGTTTCTTAAGAATAACAACATAATAAAGAGATATTAATGAATATTTAAATAAAATATATAACGAAATATGAACTCAAATAATTTCATACCTCAAACAAGTATGCCCATACATCGTCGCTAGTAACTATTCCTTTCTCTTCGATGTCCCATATTGCTCCAGGTGTACGAGCAATGTCCTTGAAAGTGTTGTACCGAGTATCCATGAAGTGTGTTCTCTCAAACACATCAAATGCACTTAAATTGGAGCCATAGTGGTTGTTAATCGACAACACAATTTCTTCAAGAACATAGTTTGGTACATCACCACCTTGCCATCATTTTCTCTCCTTAAAAAAGCATAACAAAGATAGCAACATTTCATCCAACTGATCATTCCATTTGCAGAATTGAAAGAAGAATGATTGAGGAGGAATATCATCCATGGTCTTTTGGTGATAAGAAAAAAAATGAGGTTTGAATGGTGTTGGCCGCAGAAGATGAGTTCAGTTTGTACCTAGGTGTTGCAAGTGTATTTATATACTGAAATGCTCCTATACCAATGTAGTAATGTATTATGTATTGAAATTAAATAAATCTGTCAAATATATATGAACGGTCAAAGAACTTTATCACTAAGCTAAACTTGTGATTGCATTGATCAATCAACAACGCCTGTAGACTGCATTCATAAGTCTGCTCATATACCACCATAAATGGTCGGTCAAAAAGGTGTATCACTGTGCTAAAGCAGTAGACTGCATTGATAAATATGATTCAATTCATAGACTGCATTTATAAATCTGCTTCCAACATTAATTGTCAATGCATACATACATCAATCTATTGACAAATCAAGAAGCTGTACAATACATTAATTTACACCAACCTATATTCAAGTGTCACCTACTACATAAACAAGATATTAAACTTCGCTTATGAACAACTGAATGTAGATTGTCAAACGATAATCTTCAATAAACATGTCTTTCGAGTTAGAGCAAATCACAATAAACTGTCTCTTTGGCCAAATGTTTACAATAACTTGCCAATGATAACTCCGATTAAAACTAGTACAATACACATGAAAATTATTACAACTTGAATCTCAAAATTGGACAAAGCACTCCGATTATTGTTGGACGGCAAGTCTTGTAAAACGGGTGTAGACGCACAAGATGCTTCCACTTCATCAGAAGTTATACTGGTCCTCATGTGTGTTGATGTAGAGTTACACTCATCATACCATAAGAAACTCCTGTAATGGTTCTCATTCAAGGGACACTTGTAATACAACCGTCCTCTGAACTTCGCATTTGGCCCAGCTCGCTTAAGCAACATTAATGTACCACATTCAATTGGATCATGTTGCATTTCAGACCGAATGAAATTATGTAATATAAAACAAGCGATGATTATACAATTTTGAATCTTAACAGAATAAAAAGTTGGACTTCTTAATATCCCCCATCGTTTCTTCATAATACCGAAGCATCTTTCAATCACATTCCTCGCTTGTGAATGCCGCATGTTGAAGAGTTCATGCGCATTTTGAGGTCTATCATGTGCTGGTCCCCATTCTTTTAGATGGTATCGAACTCCACGATACGGGGCTAAAAAACCCTCAGAATTAGCATAGCCATTGTCTACCAAGTAATAACATCCTATATGTTCAAGAATGACCTTTATTTAGTATGTAGGGCATATTATATATTTAGTATGTATAGTATTCTATATAAAGGTTGAGAAAATTAATTTTACTATACCACGTGGGACTTTCAAACCATGATTCCTAGTAATAGCATCGCGTAACACTCTAGAGTCCGAAGCAGAACCCTCCCACCCAGGTAATACGTACACTATCGACATGTTTCGATTGCAGACGCCCAATGTGTTGGTGCAAATATCTCCTTTCCTTGATCTATATCTTGGCTTATCTATTAGTGGCATTGTCATACTTATGTACGTGCTATCTAGGGCTCCTAAGCATCCCTTAATTATAACATAAGAAAAAATCAAGTATTAGTATTGTGGAGTTACTAATGTTGTGTGGTTAATAGTACGGCTTGAAAGATGAAGTAATACCTTAAACCATTTCCATCGGCTATCATTGTTGTCTTCAGATACAGGGTCGGGTTTAACGAGTACACATTTATGTAGTTTTAAAATGGCTTTTAGCACTTCATGCATATAGTGTGATATGGTTTGTCCAGATCGACTAAAGTCGAATCCCACAAGTTTATTCTTCTTATGATGAGAAAGAATAGATAGAAAAATTGTGACTTGCTCCTCCACACACACATATTTTTCATCAGTTAAACTTCCTAATTCTCGTAACAATATGCAAAGTCGTCCAAATGTGTTATGATCCATTCGGAGATTAACAATGCAATCCGTGTCACTTAATTTTATTATTCTCTTTAAATGTGTTATTTGATGGGGAATCTTTTCAATCAGTTTATATTTTCTATCTATCAACCTACACTTCGCACTATCTATCTCATTTATTAGTAGAACAGTTAATAAAAGAAGATGCTGAAACAGTGGATTGCTTCTTGCACTTCCAGGATATTAAGGCATTGCCAAAGTAGACACAATATCCAGTGAGTGATTTTCTTGTGTCAATGCAAGATCCCCAGTCTGCATCACAATATCCAACAACATTAGAGATATTATTTGATGGATAAAACAAGCCTAGAGAAGGGCATCCTTTGAGATATCTGAGAACATGTGTTATAGCTTGCCAATGAGAGCTGCGTGGACAAGCAACAAACTGGCTAAGCTGTTGCACAGCATAAGAAATATCTGGTCTAGTGAGATTCAGATATAGCAACTTTCCAACCAGTCTTCTATAAGTGTTAGGATGCTCCAGGATGTCACCAATATCTTTACTAAGTTGGATACCTGGAGGTAGAGGTGTGGGTACTGAAGTGCTGCCAACAAATCCAGTAGAAACAAGTAAGTCCAGTATATATTTTCTTTGGTTTAGATATGTGCCATTTGCACCACGAGCCACTTCCACTCCTAAGAAATATTTGACCATTCCTAGATCCTTAATGGTAAACGTGGCATGTAGATATTCCTTTAAATCACTGATTGCTTCTGGATTTGGCCCTGTGATTAAGACATCATCCACATATACCAATAAGCATAAGAACATATCCCCAGTCCCTTTGAGAAATAGACAATTGTCTGAAGAAGACTGAGTGAAACCATATTCAAATAATACTCTACAGAACTCAGCATTCCATTCTCTGGAAGCTTGTTTTAACCCATACAAACTCTTTACTAACTTACATACTTGACCATTTTTAGCTTTATGATAACCTTGTGGAGGTTTCAAATATATATCATCATGCAGATACCCGTGCAAAAAGGCATTGTTCACGTCAGTTTGGTGAACTTCCCAGTTTTTAGATGTAGCAATTGCAAGTAAAAATCTGACTGTAACAAGCTTAGCTACAGGAGAAAAGACTTCATTATAATCAATCCCATATTCTTGGTTAAAGCCCTTGGCCACCAATCTAGCTTTAAAACGTTCAACTGTTTCATCAGATTTAACTTTGACCTTATAAATCCACTTAGAGCCAATAGCATGTTTACCTGGAGGAAGTTGAGTGAGATCCCAGGTATGGTTTGCTTCCAAGGCATCAAGCTCATCAGTCATGGCTTTAGTCCATTCTACAAATTTTCTAGCCTCTTTATAAGATGTAGGCTCCTGTAGGTTGGACACATTTACCAAGAATGTAGTGTGATTTATAGATAGATGTGGATTGACAATGTAAGGAAAGGTGGGAGGTACATGAACAGCTGTTGGCACCATAGAGGAGCATATAGTGTGCCCTATGTAATCTGACATCCAAGCTGGAGGTTTGGATGTTCTTGTACTGTGTCTTACATTGCTTGGAATACACCTGTGGTTCTTTGAAGCTTTTCCTATAGTGTTGTCAGTTTGAATCTCTGGATTGGATGGGGCCTGCAATGATTCATCCTCCTCAGAGTCTGACTCTTGAATGCTATGCTCATGAACAGATTCATCTTTATCTTGTTCATCATTGTGAATATCTGTATCTGCCTTCTCCTTTTGATATGTTGCCTCCTGTTCATGCTGTGAAGACATGAAGGGAAATTCAGATGGAAGTTGAATACTCTCATCCATATTTTCATAAGGATTCTTAGATGAGAAAAATTTAACATCTCTGGATACAATCAGTTTAGATTGATCCATATGATATAGCACATATCCTTTGTGATTAGGTGAGTGACCTAAAAATATGCATCTGTCTGCTCTATCTGAGAACTTGCTTCTAGATGGGTGTAGATTGACAGCATATGCTAGACATCCAAAACGTGGTGTGGTGTGAATTTGAGGTTCTTGAGAGAATAACAGAAAATAAGGACATTCCCAGTTAAGAACTTTGCTAGGGAGTCTATTTATTATCCATGTTGCCATTAATAGAGAGTATGGCCAGAACTTGTGCTCTATTTTGCTTTGAATCATCAGAGCTCTGGCAACTTGCAGTAGTGTCCTATGTCTCCTCTCAACGATCCCGTTTTGTTGAGGTGTATAAACACAAGATCTTTGATGAATCATACCAAGATCTCTCACCAGTTCACACATATTTTGATTGATGAACTCACTGCCATTATCTGTCCTAATGTGTTTCACCCTTTTATTAAACTGAGTTACAACCATGGCAAAGAACCCCTTCAGTACATTGTATACTTGACTCTTAGAATGCAACATGTAAGTCCAAATCATTCTGGAGTGATCCTCAACAATAGTAAGCATAAATTTTGCATTACAGACATTATCATAAGTGTATGGACCCCAAATGTCTATATGCACCAGATCAAACAACTCCATAGACCTTCTATGTAATAGAGGAAAACAACTCCTAGCCATTTTGGCTTTAATACATACCTCACAGTGAGATAGTTCTTCAAGATCCTTCTTAGCTAATGGTTGATCCAGTTGCTTCATGTGCTGCAATGTTTCCCCAGAAGCATGTCCAAGAAGTTGATGTCATTCCATAACAGTAAGATTAACTTGATGAGTTGTATTAGCAATATCATGCACAGAAGAATTAAACATGTAGAGGTTTCTGATAACTTTCCCAATGGCCAACACCTTATCATTCTTTTCTCTCTGTATAAGGCAATGAGACTTTAAGAATATGCATCTAACTCCCAAGTCAGCAATAAGCTGTGCTACAGAAATGAGGTTACTAGTGAATTCAGGAGCATATAGCACATTCTTAAGCACCATTTCACTATTAACTTGCACTTCTCCTTTGAAATATACAGCTTTGAGTGTTCCATCTGGAAGTTGCAACTCATGTTTATAGTTCAATCTTTGCACTGATTGCATAAGTGCAGGATTGCAACAAACATGAGTGGAAGCTCCTGAATCAAGAACCCAAGAGTTAAGACTGCCTTTTCCAACATTGAAAGAGTAGTGGCCATTGTATGGAATATCACTGTTGTCATATGTAGTGGCATTGATCATATTAACATCATGTGGTGTGGTGCTGAGTGGATCACTTTTAGCCCACTTGGCTATTTCAGATTGAATGAGTTTGCAAATATCCAAGTTTGAGCTGCCAGCAGTCTGATCTTTCTCCTCAAAACCAGATACATTATTAAACTCCACACAGTTGGTTCTGGATTTGCCTTTGATTCCTTTCGTCCGTTTGAACCAGTCTGGATAGCCATGAATCTTGAAACATTCAGAATCTTCATGCCCATGAACTTTTCAGTGAGTACAATACAGTCTAGCCTTCTCTTCTTTAGTCCTTCTTGGCCTATTACTGATTTGTTTCCCACTGCTTTCTGGGGTGTTGTTGGAGTACATTATCTGCCCCATATTCATTAAGGATTGTGATGAACTTTCCATTCCTCCCTCAGTGATTCTTCTTTGATCTTCCATTTGAAGAATCATGGAGTATGCTTTATTAACTGATGGCATGGGATCCATAAAGAGAATCTGACTCTTAGCATTCTCAAAACATTCGTTTAATCCCAACAGAAATTGCATTAACCTCATTTGATCTTGTCTTTGGCGAACCTTGTTAATCACCCCACATATGCACTTGCTACTTGCTCCACAAGTGCAATCAATAGGAACTAGCAACATATCTATTTCATCCCAAATTGATGTCAATTTATTGAAATACATCAATACAGATAGATTACCCTGAGTAAGACCAGTCACTGCCCTCTCTAATCTATAAAGCTTCGGACCATTACTACGCCCAAACCTTTGAACAATAGCATCCCAAAGTATTTTAGTTCGGTCAATATGAGTAAAAGCATGTACTAGGTCCTTAGAAATAGAATTAATAAGCCAACATGTCACCATGTAATCAGCACGCAACCAGTCTTCATAGTAAGGTGAATTCGAAGATGGTGGAGGAAGATTACCGTCCAGAAATGTCAGTTTGTACTTTGCCCCCAATGCTCTTCGAATACACCTACTCTAGCTGGGGAAGTTGTCTTCTGTTAATGGAGCACCCACCAGTGTCATTCCTGGATGGTCTGCGTTGTTGATTTGCAGAATATTCTGCAACCGCCTTTCGTCCAGTGCTTGCCAAACACGATCATTCTCCTCCGATTGATCCAACCTTTCAGTTGTATCCTCGTTTAGTTCATCGTTAAGATTTTCTCTCCTATTCTCACGAACATTAGCTTGCTCGTTTTGAACTAGAGCACTCCATGGAATTCTCTTGTTCTTTGCCATCACGCAATTGAAATTATAATCAATCGATCGATAACTTGCTCTGATACCATGTGGAATCCAAGCTTAGCACACATGCATTAAAGGCTTGGATTGTGAATAGAGAATTGAGAATGAAGTGAGTGATTTGTAACTGCCATATGTGAAGAATAATTGCAGAGAAAACCAAACAAATTTTGTTATTCATTCATCGTGAAGAAGAGAGTACAACTGTATCTATTTCTCTCTATATTAATACTCTTGCCACATCAGCAATACTATTTCTATAAACCAGAAAGAAAACTAATACAGAAAACGTGTAAACGCTTTCTACTCATTATTAAGTAGAACAATTAAAACTAAGAATAGATCTCAGCCATCCATCAACGATTGATCTAACGGCTGTAATATATCTTCTCCAACGGTTGAATAGCTTGAATGTAGATCATCGCCAACTGGAGAAATAAATTCCATTAAAAATTGAAAGAGTGGTTGATGATGAGAGAGATTATTTAATTTGAAAAGTCATTTTAGAAGATAGTGAAAGGACGTGAATGTTGGAAGTAGTCCGAAAAAGAAAAAAAACTACTTTAACAACTGCATAAAAATAGTAACCGCCTCTTCACTTTGTTTTTATATATTTATTTTTATATATTAGTATAGATAATAGTATATAATATATTATTTTGATATATAAACATTTATATGATACACAAAATTAAATCATTTTTAAAATCTGAAAAATATTAATTTTGAGACTTAAAATAAATATCTACCTACAAATTATATATATTTAATAAAATTAAAATTTGAATCACCAAAATATTTATCTATCTTGCAAACAGAAAATTTTTCTTGAACCCAACAAAATATATAATCTTTCTTGAGCTCCATATATCAAAATCAAAATCATTTTTTTGTAAAACAAAATCAAAATTATTCATGAGCCCCAAAAAATCAAAGTCAAATTTAATTTCTCAAACCCAGAAATAAATCAAAATCATACTCGAGTCCCAAAAACAAAATTAAAATTATTATTGACCTCTAAAAACAAAATAAAAATCATTCCGGTAGCCCACAAAAAATCAAAATAAAAATTAATCATATTATTATTTTTCATAATTTTGTATGAGTTAATTTATGTAGGTGACGTCATATTTGATGACGTATCTACACTTACTTATGTACGTGACATGTCCATATTCATCACTATATTAATTAAGCTGTATTCGCTACGGTTTATCGAGTTATTTATATTTTTAAATAAAGATATCATCCCAAATTTTATTAATATTAGACAACCAAGTTTGTGTATATTATTAATCTAGTAATTAATTACTTAAGGATATTTTTGGTATTCAAGTTACGATAGTCATTTTAGGATAAAAATACTATAATGTAATTATTATAAGATAACTATTGTATCTTGGATACCAAACATAGCCTAATAAAAAAGGCAATCATTCAAAGCACCCAACTACATTTATTAATTACCTACTCATACTGAGTAAGACATAATTAATCTAGGATACCTTAAATTTAAGCCATTAAAACACTTGTAATTCATATTATGCCACATCATATACTAATAATGATTAATATATTAGAGTGTTGTCAATATAAAATATATTTTTATAAACAATTTTTTTTACATGCATCATCAAATTTATGTGTGGTCATTTAAATTCAAATATTATGAAATTTGAGATATGTGCTAATGTAAATTATAGATTAAAGAAAATTTGATTCTAGAGGAAACATAACACCTACAAAAACAAAATTCATTCTTAATATTTTGTAATTTATAAGTGGCATACTTTTTAGCATAAGATAATAAATAAATTAATTGTAGGAAATAAATAGATTGCACGTTTATGTTTCTTCACATTTTGACGTAAAAGAGTATACCCAATTATTTAAGAAATTAAATTCCTCTTACAGTGTAAGAATGATTAAAACTGAGAATGCAAAAATATAATAATTATAGTAGTAATGTATCACCACATAAAGTTAACATGTTAAAAATACTTAATTGTAAAATGATATGTAAAAATACTCACTTATATATAATTTTACTCTTAATCATTTGAGTTGTAATTTTGATGAATAAAATTAAAAACATAATATTATTATTTTTGAATTGTCATTTGATGAATAATAAATTACAATAAAGATAATTATATTTTTTATGTGTTCTTTTTAAATTCAAAATATTTAGTTTACAGCAGACATGCAGTATCAAATTTTTAATATTTTCTTTTACGTCTTTTATTTAAGTTTAAGAACTTGTGTTTATAGTAAAGATACCATATCAAATTTTGATTATTATTAAAAAATATAAAATTTAGAAGATTATGTAAGAAATGTTTAAAAAAATATATAATCATATGATTACTATTGATAATCAAGAATGTTTGCGCTCAAAATTGACAAATTGCACTCATAAATGTACAATTTGCCCTTGACAATGCATGAATCACCCTTGACAATGCACGGATTGTGCCGGGACGAAACTCGTGCATTCTCGAACGCAAACCGTGCAATTTTGAGAACGCACGACATGCGCTCGAAAATGCATGATTTGTGCCCGACGCAAATCATGCATTTTCAGCGAATTGTCGCTCATTTTTTTGTCTTGTAGTATAAAAAGAAATGATATTTTATTTTATGAGTATATATATGTAAAATAAATTGTGAATATTTATTATTATTCAATGGCGAGTAATTTTGTATGTAGATACGTCATGAATTAGTTAATTTTGTATGGTAATGTTTGGTATCCAAATTATGACTCATTTTATGATAATTATACTATAATTAATTAATTATAATTATACTATAATTAATTAATTATAGTATAATTATCCTAAAATTTATAGTATAATTATCATAAAATGACTTAAATACCAAACATAGCATGTGATTTAATTTTACGTAGATACGTCATGAATGACGTCATTGAAAGCTACTGTCCTAATCTTTTATTGTTTGGTGTCACATACAGTGTGATGCATTGCACCATGGATCCCGCCGGCGTCTGACTAATCAGTATTGCTTTATTTTCAAATATTTTTCATAATTTTTTAAACAATAATCAAATTTAATGAGTTATTTAGTTGGCACTTTAATAATTTTAAATATTTATTGCATTCAGTTTTATGTAATCATTATTACATCAATTTCATTGCATTAACTTTTTATATAAAGATAAATCATGTCATCAATAAAAGACAAGTATAGTATTTAAATTTTTATCTCAAAATTTTTTTGATGTAATTTCGTATACAATATATTTATGTACAGATGAGACGAGGTTAATAATAAAGTGGCGGATTGTTCAGAAAGTAGTGAGTGGCATTTCTGTCACGTGGGATATATATATATATATATTAAAGTCATCAACAACAACACTTCATTTCAATCCACCACTTAATATATGTCACCTACCAAAACTCTAACCGTTGCTTCCCGCATCTGACCTCCGCCATGACCTCATCTTCTTCCTCTTCCTCCTCCGTCGTATCTCGTTTCTGCTCGTCCGCGCTTCGCTCGAGACCCCTTTCGTCGGCTGCGGACACCGCCGTTCATACTAGCTCCGGCGAAGGCCTCGTTCGCCGCCTAGGCGTCTTCGATTTGATTCTACTCGGCATCGGCGCATCTATTGGCGCCGGGATATTCGTTGTCACTGGAACCGTTGCTCGCGATGTCGGCCCTGGTCAGTATCTTTGTATTTCGTTTTCTATTCCTTTTATGTTCATTTGCATAAGTTGAAGAATTCCACTCTTTAATTGTACTGGTACAGATGGGTTATGTAGATTCCCTCAATTAAAGATTACTTTTTTTATAGGTTTTAGAAGTTAACATTGAACTTTGAGTATAGATAAAGCTCATACAGTTGATCTTTTGAGCCTGCTTCATACCATGATGACTACTTATCTTTTTTTCGTATCTTTTATTCTGTGCTACCTTAAGCATAGTGTCCAACATTTGCCGTTTGAATGTTTGGAAGCATGCCAAGAATATTTTCAGCTTTCTGTTTGAAGGATTCTGTATATCGTCTCCTTCTCGTGCCTACATCGAAAATATGTTTAATCCCTGAAGTATTTATCTGATATTTTCTTTAAGATGTGACCTCATTGTCATTTGAAGAACCATGTAAACCGCCTTAAAGAAGCTCTATTCTTTTGGTTTTGATTGCAGGGGTTACAATTAGTTTCATCATAGCAGGAGCATCTTGTGTGCTCAATGCTCTATGCTATGCTGAACTAGCTTCTCGGTTTCCAGCTGTTGTTGGGGGAGCATATCTTTATTCATACTCAGCTTTCAATGAGCTCACAGCTTTTCTCGTGTTTACTCAGTTGATGCTTGACTATCATATTGGTGCTGCTAGCATAGCTCGTAGCCTTGCAAGCTATGTCGTTACTCTTCTCGAGCTGATTCCTTTCCTCAAGGATAACATTCCTAGCTGGGTTGGGCATGGAGAAGAAGTGTTTGGAGCTATATCTATTAACATATTAGCTCCCATCCTCCTTGTGCTTTTGACCTTAATCTTATGCCGAGGTGTTGGAGAGTCCTCGGTGCTGAATTCAATTATGACAATGACAAAGGTTGTCCACACATCCTGAAATTTAATTTTCTTAAACTTTTCTCATAGGTAATCTAGCTGCAGAAAGCAGTCTTATTAACAGTCATCAGATATAACTGACCTAAAGTAACCCTTAAAGATTACTACGTAACTTTCTAAGCAGTTTTCAAACTTTTGTTGAGATTGGAAGCTTCAACCGTAAAATACTCAGCCAGTGCTGCAGCGTTGCTAGGCCTATTTTCTACTTTCATGGTGCTCGAACTAATATGTGAAATGTTTCATTAAGTTTCTTGTGTTGGGTGAGAACTTTATAAGAAACTGAAACTCAAGAAAACTCCGACTCATAAGTCTTCTTTGAGAAAAATTACTAATTCAGATTATATATTGTTATTAAATTTATGATGCTGCTTTAGCAATGTTAGAGCACTGATATGCATGGGAATGAAATCCTATAGTCGCTTACCAATGCAGGAAAAGATTAAATTTGAGACTGAGGAAAATATATAGTTGGCCTTAAGCATGAGTTTTTATAGCACCTAGTAATCTCACTCTTTTTGTCATTGTTTATAGTGATATGAATCATAATTAGAAAGTTATTTCATATTGGTATAATATAAGGTGGGTGGGGTATAAAATAAGGTGTGTGGAGCTAGTTTAGTCTCAATTTGAATTATCCTCCAAGACTAAATTGGACTAATTTTTTGGCTAAATTCTACCCATTCCTCTTTTTAAGTAATTTTAGAGATTCATCAACTTGATTTATAGGCAGAGACGTGGAAAATGTAACAAAAAATTAGCATAATAGTGAATATCAAGTAGCCTTCTTCAGTGTAGCATATCAGTGCATATTTCTGATGTGCTTCTTCGATGCAGCTTTGTAGTGCTTCTCATTTAATTCTTCAGCAGAAGCTAAAATCAAATATAGCAATATGATGGGCCACACATGATACTTTTTGCAGATTCTCATTGTTATTTTTATCATCATTGTTGGAGCTTTTGAGGTTGATGTCTCGAATTGGACTCCTTTTGCCCCAAATGGCGTGAAGTCAATATTGACTGGATCAACTGTAGTCTTTTTCTCTTATGTTGGATTTGATGCAGTTGCTAATTCTGCTGAAGAATCCAAAAGACCCCAGGTATACCAAAGGCAGATAAATCTGTCATCTATTCACTTATTCTTGTTGGCCTGAAAGGCTCTCAATTCTTCTTAACAAAATTCCTACTGTATCAACATTATGTTGCAGAGGGACTTACCTCTAGGTATTATTGGTAGCCTACTGGTCTGTATTGTATTGTACATCGGTGTATGCTTAGTCATTACTGGAATGGTCCCATACCAATTTCTTGGAGAAGATGCTCCTTTGGCAGAAGCTTTTACTTCGAAGGGATTGAAATATGTCTCCTTTTTAATTAGCTTTGGTGCTGTTGCTGGACTTACAACAACACTTCTAGTTGGGCTATATGTTCAGGTGATTTTCTTGTTCTTATTTGTACACGATACATGACTTTTCGATCCAGCTATGGCCAACGACTCATCCTTGATTATATTTGGCAGTCACGATTATATCTTGGACTTGGAAGGGATGGCTTGCTACCAGCCCTATTCTCCAAAGTACACCCAGAACGACATACCCCGATTCATTCTCAAGTCTGGGTTGGTCTAGTTGCCATCGTCTTGTCTGGACTTCTTAACGTGGAAGTGCTCTCACATATTCTGTCAGTTGGAACCTTGGTATGATGTACTCTGACATGTATATTTCGTATTTATTGTTGAAACAAGCATGATGTCATGATCTGTTGTTGTGGGATCGCACAAGCATTTAAATTATCTTTCGAATCATTAAAGTGTCCAACTTTGACGGGATTTGTTTCAGACGGGGTATTCAGTTGTTTCAGCATGCGTTGTAACCCTTCGCTGGAAGGATAAGAGCTCGAGTGAGATCTCTAGCAGGAAATTTTCTGCCAGGGGAGAAGGCATCATCTGCCTCTGCGCAATTGCCTGTTGCGGTTTTGCTGCTGGTGCCCTCTTCCGTTTTGATGCTTCATTTGTTTTTACAACATTAGCTGCAGTACTTGCAGTCCTTTCTGCTGCGGCTCTTTATCTACGACAAGTAAGTGAAATACAATTCCACTAGTACATATGGTGTAATCAAGCTGGTGATCGGCAAAATTAGGGACAAGTGTCTTTACCAGTCAAATTTACATAGCTGAGTTGTTGCTTGCAGATTTATGCAGATCCACCAGGTTTTTCTTGTCCTTGGGTTCCGATTCTTCCATGCATTAGTATTTTCGTCAACATGTTTTTGTTCGCTCAGGTAATTCATATCCATCGACTGATAAAACTACGAAAAAATAGCTTTGTACCATTAGTGTGTGGTGAATGCTGATCGTTCATCTGTGTATTGGCAGCTGCATTACGAAGCATGGGTGAGATTTATAGTCGTCGGCATAATCACAATCGGCATCTACGCATTTTACGGTCAGTATCATGCAGACCCTTTGAATTCGAGTGTCTCTACTGTTTACCATCGAGCTCCTGCAGAAGAAGCGCCCTAGTAAACTAGTCATTTCATCTCTCCTCCTTATATATGTTACCTATATTCATGTTGTAATATTAGTACTCTTTTTTTGTTCACATTCTTGATTATGTATTTAGTTCTTAGAGGTATTATTATTATTCTACAATTCAATAATGTGATCATTGGGGCACGCATTGGACAATATATTATTAACGTGCATGTATATCCAATTTCTTCTTTTACATAAAGCCTCAATTTCATGTTATCGGAACAAACACGTTCATGTTATCTTATGTTAAGGATCTGCACGACGAGGACACAAACACAACCAGATTGTACAGATACGAAAACTACATGACATGCTAACGACACAATTTGAGAAATAAGTTGGAAGGTACAAATTAGTAGTGAAAAAAGTGTTAATTGTATTATACGAACACAACATGCATCTAATAAGAACATTTAATAAATGTTACACTGAAAGCACCTACAATCAATCCATCACTGATATTGGTGTCTATTGTGTGCGAGTGTGAAAGTGAAAGATAGTCGAGGATTTTAACTCTTTGATACACGCGTAGAGAGAGTTAAATGCCTGCTATAAAAGTCAATGGTCCTTTTATAAAAAGGATTTATAATAAAATGAGTTGCAAAATATAATCAACGTGGTTGGATATCAACTTGGGGTTTCATTTAAGGAAATGAGAATTACCTATAGTCCCTGAGCATAGGGCATTAATTTCATAGTCTGGACTAATTTTGACACCTCTATCTATCTATAATAATAAATAGTAGCCACAGGGTAGTGTTCTAGTAAGTTGTGCTCATGTGTTGTAATCTCCGCTTTCAAACAGGATCTATTGTTTTCGTCGCGATGGAATTCCGGACTAAGTTTATTTTAAAATACTTATTTTTATAATTTATAAGCTCAAAAAAATTTAATTTGTCAAACACTTTTAAGAAGCTTATAAACTCTTAACAACTCGTAAACTCTTTCAAGAAGCTTATAAACTTAGTCAAACACTCTCTAAGTAAGTCGTAACAAAGTCCACTTGAATGTTATATCATTCAATGTGGAGAATTAATATCAGTATGCTTGTTTAGCCGTTTAGCCGTCTAGGAGTGTAATCAATTAATGAATCGTTGGAGTATTAATATGAATTCAGATTATTTTATTATATTAAAGCGCTGACTTTTTAAATTCTCATCGGGCTTACATAGAATTCCTTCCAAGAGTTGTATTGTTTTATGAATTATGTCATTTTACTGATTAGTATTATTAAATAACGAGCTAATGAATTACCTTCTTTTTGCCATTAAATTTCTCAATCAAATTCATCATAACACTTATAATGATCACTTTACGAAGATCCTATTGTACTATGAAAGCTCATAGCATTGGCCCCAATAAACCCCAATTTAATGCTTCTTATCTGCCAATAGAAACTATAATAAATTTGAGGATTTTGAATTACGAAAGTGTAGTTGTGGCAAATTGTTTTTTAGCTTATATTTTTTGTAGCTATTTGACATCGGGTCTAAAATCCATAAATTTTTTATGATCATCACACATGAAAATCTAGTTAAATCTTGTTTGGATTCGCCAAAAATTTTCGACATTCATTTATTTCTTTTCGAGGTGGCTCGCTTTAGGCTTTGTGCATATCATGTAACAAGTCTATACTATACCACCATGAAATACGGGGAAAATAAAGAATATTACCCCATAGCAGTTCGAGACTCTAATCGTAACCAGTATGCAAATCGTAATTATGTGTTATGAACATTGTGAAATAGTAAAAAATTTGAAAGTGCTAAAGATGTCAAAAGCCGATTGAAATATCATCAAAAATAAGTTTATTCATTAATAGCTCAAACACTTGATGAACAATACCCTATCTTAGCACATGCTTCAATTTGTCTTTTAAGAGAAATACAAATAAGAGAAGGAGAAGTTTCTTAAAAAGCAAAACATGAGCAAAACGCACACGCCAATGAGTTATGTCATGTGTATGCATATAAGCACAATTACACTCATAATATAGTGGAGTATTATTATTATGCACACCGGCATTAATCTCCTATGCTAACGCCACCTCCAAAGCTAAATTTATTGTCATCCTCCTCTGCTCGTAGATTTTCCACATTACAGAGCACCATCGACTGACTTACCAGGGAGGGAGAGAGAGGAGTTAACAAGTGGTCTAAGGTTTCGTCTTTGCTCTCTCTCACATCAAAGTCTTTGATGTAGTACTTACCTGAATTCGTTCCTACCCTTCGTCCATTTTGTTTTTTTCATCTCTGTGTATATATAATCAGTAAAAGTTTTCTTCTTCACCCCATCAGTATCTTGTTGTGCATCAGGTTAGATGTGTGTGTGTGTGTGATATATACATGTAGTTTTTCAAGAACTTTTGTCGATGCAATTCTATTAGGATGCATTAGATTTAATGCCAAGACTGGAGATTTAAAGGTTTTCAAGAACGCTAGAGCACTCGGGTTTTAAAGGGAAACACAATTGACTTTTTTCGTTCCTTGATGCAATTTGTGATTGCGGAAATATTGCCATCAGTTAGTGCATTTCGTCACAAAAAAGGTTTCTGATTAAAAATTCAGTCAGTAGATCTCAAGATTAGGTGTTAACATTTGGATATAACTTAGTTTCAAAATTTGGGATTTAGAGATTGTAGTGCTTTTTTTATGCTCTGGGTATCTGCTTCTTAATCGTGGTTGCACCAATCCATTGCCATAAGTTAGACTGCACTATTGCTGGTTATCGATTGTTATTGCTGGTAGAACAGTGACAGCAATTGTGAGGGGGAGAGCCGTGCTTATTAATGCCAGTATTGAGTGTAGAATCTGTTGTTGTTACTTTATAGATACTCATTGGAGTGCCTGGTATTGTGGATGGTTTATGAGTGCTGAGGCTAATCAAGTATGAGCAGAAGAGTGCGGAGGAAGGTTCTGAGGAAGGGCAAGGAGAAAGTGGATATCCATGAGATTGAAGAAAACTTGATCTTGGATGAGAAAGAGGTGCTCGATTGGACTAAATTACCTGACGATACAGTAATTCAGCTTTTCTCATGCTTGAACTATCGTGATCGAGCTAGTTTGTCATCAACATGCCAGACATGGCGGATCCTAGGTAAATCTCCATGTTTGTGGCAGGAATTAGACCTTCGGCCTTATAAATTGGATGCTGCTGCAGCTTCAGCACTTTCTCCGATGTGTGTGAATCTTCAGAAGCTTCGCTTTCGAGGTCCTGAATCTGCTGATGCAATTATAGGTCTTCGAGCCAAGAATTTACGTGAGATTAATGGTGACCAGTGCAGGAGCATGACTGATGCAACACTCTGCGTTCTTGCAGCCCGACATGAAGCACTAGAGTGCATTCAGATTGGGCCAGATTTATGTGAAGAGATTAGCAGTGATGCTGTAAAAGCAATTGCGATTTGTTGCCCACGACTTAAAAAGCTTGGAATGTCAGGTATTCAAGAAGTGGATGCATGTGCTATCAATGCTTTGGCAAATCATTGTCAGAATTTGACCGACATTGGGTTTATCAACTGCCAAAAGGTGGATGAGATTGCACTGGGAAATGTTTCTTCAGTTCGCTTCCTTTCAATTGCCGGAACAACTAATATGCAGTGGAATTTGGTAGCTCAGCACTGGGATAAGCTGCCCCACCTGATTGGATTAGATGTTTCTCGAACAGACATAAACCCACATGTAGTTTCAAGACTCTTCTCATCCTCAATTAGTTTGAAGGTCTTATGTGCCTTAAACTGTCAGGCACTTGAGGGGGATCCGACCTTTCTCTCTGATTACAATCACAAGGGTAAAGTGCTACTAGGTATCTCAAGCAACATTCTTAAAGCAATAGGTAACTTATTTGTTGATACACCAAAGAATGACAAAAACATTTTTCTACGTTGGGGTACTTTTATGAAGGATAAAAATTCAGAAGAGATGTTGAGTTGGCTGGAGTGGGTCATTTCCTATTCGCTTCTACGTATTTCTGAGAACAACACACCTGGTCTGGATAAATTTTGGCTTGATCAAGGGACAAATCTACTACTTATTTTCATGCAGAGTGCCCGTGAGGAAGTTCAAGAAAGGGCAGCCACAGCTCTTGCAACATTTGTGCTTCTTGATGATGAAAATTCCAATATTGACACTGGAAAGGCAGAAGCAGTTATGCATGATGAAGGCATATGCCTTCTACTAAACCTTGCTCAGTCATGGCGAGAGGGACTTCAGTCAGAAGCTGCTAAGGTAAGATTTTCCGTGCAGTGCTATTTGGATCAGGACTTGTTATGCTCTCATTCCTCTGCAATTAACTCTTTCCTATCTCCAGTTGTATTTTCCATTTTGGGGATGCCACAACTTATATGGATTTTTGATAATATGCATCAAGTCTTCAAAGTTTATAATAATTTGGGCCAAGTTCATCCTTAATTTGAATTGATTTTGCATGCAGGCCATTGCAACCTTAGCAGTGAATGCTAAAGTTGCGAAAGCTGTAGCGGAGGAAGGAGGCATCAGCGTTATTGTTAATCTTGCAAGGTCTGCTAATAAATTAGTTGCTGAAGAGGCTGCAGGAGGGCTCTGGAATCTTTCTGTTGGTGAAGAATACAAGGTTTCTCTTTTTTTGGTGTTTAATTTTCTGTTTCATTTGAATTTTTCTTAGTTAAGTTGTGAAATATAGGCTTTACAAATCTAAATGGAGACAATTCCTATTTAGGGTGCAATTGCTGAAGCTGGTGGAGTAAAAGTTTTAGTGGATCTTATCTCCAAGTGGTCATGGTCTGCTGGTGGTGAAGGAGTCTTGGTAAGGTCCAGAGTCTTTAGATCTTATTTGCTACTATTTTGGCTTATGGGACTTTTGTAGTGTCATGAACTGGAACAGAAGCCTTTCTATTACCCTATGCTTAAGCTGTGGCTGATTACTTGATTGATTTCAGGAACGTGCAGCTGGTGCATTGGCTAATTTGGCTGCGGATGACAAATGCAGCATTGAAGTTGCTTCAGTCTGTGGTATACATGCGTTGGTGACACTAGCTTGCAATTCCAAAGTTGAAGTAGTGCAAGTACAGGTAGGTTTTGTTTGTATTAAATGCCAATGAGTATTTGGTATTTCTTTTAAAATCCATCTTCTTTTCGAAGATGTTGCTTTAACAGTTTGTTAGGCATTGCTACATTCTGATTGATATATAGTAAGCTGTATGCATCTGTTGTAACGTCCCGTATTTTCCTCAACCATAGAAATAACATTTGAAACCCGTAAAGAAAAATGTTTTGAAATAACTGTAGCGCGGAAGCCTTTGAAATAACCTTAATAACGGGACATTTTTTCTAAAATCAAATCATCATAAATAAATATCCATTGGCGGAAAGTAAAATAAAATAAAACAGTGTCTGCTACCACCACCGCGCCACTGCCCGACTCCTTAGCCTGAAAAATATAATATCATAGAGGGGTGAATATATCCACATACTCAGTGAGGAACACGTAACAGCCAATATTTAAACGATACATAACAATATCATCTCGAACTAGTATTTCCTTAAGGTGTATTGTTCTCTAATCTATATAGAACAATGAGACTTAGATGAGTAAGCTTCAAGACATCACCCAAATGTTTTGCAGATGCACTTAGTAACTTCATTTAACATGCATAATCCAATACAGAGAAAGATCTTTATGTAATTGCATGCTTCTCATATATATCTTCTGACCATATTGTCCAGGCAGCTAGGGCATTGGCAAATGTGGCAGCCCATGGTGATAGCAATGGTAACAATGCTGCAGTAGGACAAGATTCTGGAGCTCCTGATGCTCTTTTGCAACTTATTCGCTCTCCTAATGATGGTGTCAGGTAAAATGACCTGTTGTTGCTGGTCATTTTATATTAATTTTGCAAGTGTACTTGTTGTTTCTCTTTCCTCTTTTATTAGAAAGTCTTTGGAGATTATAAAAGTAACAATTTATGGTTGATTTGTAGGCAAGAAGCTGCTGGTGCATTATGGAACTTATCATTTGATGACCGAAATCGAGAAGTTATTGCTGCAGCCAATGGAGTTGAGGCATTGGTATGACATGAATATTTATGTTTCCTTATGTCTTTGTTGTTTCATTTATGGAAACCCTATAGTAATAGGGATGATGCATATATTATGTGGAATCTCACTGATAAGAACCATAAATTAAATTGTTTATGGTGGTGTCATTAGGTAGGTGATGAGCTAACATGAACACCGTCAGACCAGTTTTCTGCTCTTTCACTTTACTGCCTATTTATGGGTTTAACAGTGTCATGCTTCCAATTATGGCCTCTCAAAAGTTTCCATCTATGCAACATAATTTCTAACAATTTAATGTTGTTAGAGAAGTTTTGCCCTTGTTTAGATTTATAAATATTATTAAATTGAACTCTCAGAGATGCTTATGATAGCATGCTAATACTCCCTCCGTCCATGACAAGTGTGACTCGGAGTGAAGGGCACGTATTTTAAAAGAAATGTTGGTAGATGTATTTTAAGTGGAGAAAGGTACTCACAAAAGTGAATATTTGTTTAAAAAAATAAAGTAATAATTAGGGTCATGCCAAAAAGGGAAATGACAAAGAGATCACATAAAAAGAATTTAGTAATTACTTCTATGCCCTTATTTATGGTTTAGTAATTTCGAAGAGTTAAGTTGTTTCTTTAAAGTACAACATAAAAAGAGCATATTCTGTCCGATATTCTCTCATAAGGCCTTCAATTTAGTTCCCTGGAGCTCTTTCTTCAACCTTTTGAGTTTGTTACAAATTCTTTTATTGTAGAATGTAGATCATTCCATTTACACTCTTGTATGCAATATAATGGAACTGCCAATGGATATTATCAACCTTTATATGATGGTAATTGCATCACATGATATCAAACTCCGAACTAGTCAAATTAGTTTAATCTATAAAAGTATATATGCTTAGGGATTCTGGTTTTGCATTTCCTTCTCAATGGCATTATATTATGCTCAACTCCAGTTAAATACAATAAGTTAATGAAATAAAAAAGTAAATACGAATTACACAAAACATGACTATCTATGCAGAATCTATCTTGTGCACTCATCATATTGTTACTTTCTTGCTTTCACATGTTAGCACTTAGCAGGAATATTTTTTTTTATCTAAGCTGTATGTTTAATGCCTGTGGGGTTTTTAGGTTGCTCTAGCAAGTTCCTGTTTGAACTCTCCTCATGGCCTTCAGGAGAGGGCTGCTGGTGCTCTCTGGGGATTGTCTGTGTCAGAAGAAAATAGGTATTTGCTCAAAAAACTTTATGTTATTGATATTTCTGCTTCTAATGGTAAAAACTGTGGACTTAGGTTATTAATCAAAGGTTTTTGTAATTCAGAAAATCATATAGTGCTATATGTTTATTGATTCCTATCGGAAAACGAAAGCGGACAGCTAAAAGGAGATTGCAACTTGTTATTTGTGGCCTGAAAAATCTGAATTGGATTAAATGGATTACCACATCAGTCCCGTATCCGTCTTCAGTCCCAGCCCACCTCACAATTTATTCTTGAACCATTTAAAAACGCATGACCACATGAATAATGGATGATACCTAGAAGACGATGGTACATCCACATTGTGTTTAATTTAGATGCTACTCCCGTGTATATCTTCTATGTTCCATTTCGATCTCTTGTGTATTTTATATATCTTTTCATCTCTTGTTGGGATAGAATCTGAAAATATTGTTCTGCTGCGTGCAATGCTCCAGTAAATGGATAGATATATATATATATATATGTGTGTGTGTACATCTGTAAGTAATAAAATATTTCCAAGGGCTGGTAGTATTTTGCTGCAAAAACTATTTGCAGCTCTATTGATTCTTTAGCTCAGTAGTCATGAACATCGATCAAGCAATAAATTTTTTGTACAACCATTTATGCAAGGAAATATCACCACGTGCATTAGTTGTATTTGAAAAGAATGGGTATTGTTCTCCATGTGCAAATGATTTATCTAGAGATGATTTTATATCTCCGAGTAAAAGTAAACTGAACTAACTATGACCTTTCATTTAATATAACTAAACAGGCATAATAATAATAATGTGTCCAAAGTTGACAAACAGGGCCAGCCACTTTTGGACAATTATAGTCTTGAGATTTATTAAAGTTTATCAATAGTTCATCAAAGTATCTTGCAGTCTTGCTATGCGTATCTGGTGTGCCGAGCGCCTTTTCTATCTTTTAAAACTTTATTGAGATGTTCAATTACAGTGTTCTAAATCTTTAAACACATGCTCATATGATCTTCATCTTTAAATTATTCATCATTTTTCCCTTTTTAATAGCATTGCTATTGGATGTAAAGGAGGCATACCTCCACTAATAGCGCTTGCTCGAACAGATGCCGAGGTATATTTACTAAAATTAATCATTGGAGCAATTTATGTATATCTTGTGGCCTTCAATTTGTTGGTCTATTTTGTTTTCTATGTGACATCTGCTTGCTGTTATGAAGGCAAGCGCCTAAATTCATATTTTCGTCTGTTTCTGCCTTTACCTCCAAATCAATGTTGATGATCTCAATTACTTTCAGCTCATTGCAGGTTCCGTATAACATTTTACTGACAACTTACCATGTGATGTGATTATTTGAAAGTCCAATTTATGAGTAGGATTATTAAGAATAGAACATTAGGGATGAGTTATTGTGATAGAAATATTTCCTATTTAAGTTTTGTGCTCACGTGTTCCTATAAACCCCTCCACATAGTGCATGATATGATAAATGTTTTCTTATATCACCAATTCACCATGGTCATTATAAGAAACTGATATTACGTACACTTTGGATAAATCTTCACAATGTTTATTATCTTACATTGGTTCAAATGTCAATGTAGAAGTCCTCATAACTGGGGACCATGCCTTCATGAGATTTTGCTTATTCATATTCCATTTGTATCAAAGCAGTATCCCAGGTTGATAGCTACTTTACTTTGACAATTCATGTCATGAAATGATTCCGTATGATGGCATGGCACTGACCCTTCATGTGGCCTTGGTTTCTTACTAAATTAGTGTTGTTTGACTCTTAGGACGTGCACGAGACTGCTGCTGGAGCTCTTTGGAATCTTGCTTTTGATCCTGGTAATGCTCTACGCATTGTGGAGGAAGGGGGTGTTCCTGCTCTTGTCCATATTTGTTCTTCTTCTGTATCAAAAATGGCACGCTTCATGTCTGCACTTGCACTAGCCTACATGTTCGATGGAAGGTATATGACAACAGTTCTATCTAAATTTTTCTCTTCCCAGGGTTCATTTATTTTTGTTTGCATAGGAGAATACGTACAAATATGTTTGAGTTTTTTAAAGGCGATTAATGAAAGCAAAATCTGTTTAAAACTTTTGACCCATACTATAAACAGTGCTTAAACAGGTAGATCATGCATTGAAGAAACAGAGTAGCACGCTTGCCTTTTTGCTGTTGTGTCTTTCATGTAAACTTAATAATGTCTTTTCCTCCGAAAACCGATCAGGAATTTTTATTTGTAGTTTCTTTGAAGAGCTAGATTTTGGACATAAGCTAATATTGCAATTTCCTCGTGCAGAGCGGATGAAATCACGCGCTTAAGAACTGCTCCACGAAGCACTTCCAAGAACATGAACTTAGATGGTTCGAGAAGAATGGCAATGGAACACATTGAAGCTTTTGTCATGACATTCTCTGACGCCCAAGCCTTTTCAGTTGCAGCTGCATCATCATCCCCTGCTGCACTCACTCAAATAACTGAATTGGCACGCATTCAAGAAGCAGGTCATCTGAGATGCAGGTACACTCTCGATTTCTTTTTCAATTCGTCATTGTTGTTATGCAACTCTGTTTCCTATCAAAATATGATATTACTGTTCAAATTATGAATATATTGCCACCGACACGTTACTGTTTATACTGTTCAAATTATGAATATTTAGCCTTTCTGCAGAAACAAAGGAACAGGCCCAAGATTCTCAAATTCTTGCTCTATATGAATCCTTTTCAATTCAAAATGCATTGATTTTCTTTCCAGTCACCCTGTTATTTCATTCCTTGCTTTGACCAGTTATCTGAAAAAGTGAACGGTTTTTACGAGATTTTCAGTGGATCAGAGATTGGAAGATTTGTTACTATGCTGCGATATCCTTCTCCTACGCTTAAGTCGTGTGCTGCATTCGCTCTCCTTCAGGTAGATAAAGCACGTGACACGAGTGCACAGCTCTCTCATTCTATACATTCTCGAATCTCGATCTTCATTTTTCCTAGACCTCCATATAACAGCACGTTCATCCGAATTTACTTGTAAAACTTTTGAGTGCAGTTCACAATTCCTGGAAGCAAGAACATGATGCATCATGTGAGCCTTCTTCAGAAGAGTGGAGCTTCCCGGGTGCTTCGAGCAGCAGCAGCAGCTGCTGGTGCTCCACTTGAAGCAAAAATCTTTGCTCGTATTGTTCTGAGAAACCTTGAGCAGCAAGCATCGCACTGAACCCTCCATCTCAAGATAGATTTCACCGCCTCATCAGTAATATCGTCAACATTGAGGTTTTCGGTTTTATATTTTTCGGAAGGTATGAATTTTGAAGACGATATAAAGTTTTTTTTTCATCTTCTTCTGTTTTGGAATTCTTTACTGACATTAGAGATTTACAGTTACCATCTATGAGAAGAATTGCATCCCAACTCTGGTTAGGTTTAGGTGCATTCTTGTAAGCAGAGTATTTTTATCAAATTAATCATAAGATTACTTCTAGTTTGAATTTATCGATTTTACTTGTCTCAACTGCTTATATAGTGCTTTTGTATTTATTTTTTCTCACTTCAATGATATTAAATATTTTCAAACAATAATCTGTGCTTTTATCTTAGTAAATAGTAAATATGAACTGAATTTTTACGACTCTTAACATATTGTTAGGGTCTTCAGAATTACAAAAATTGCGATAAAAACATTATATGTGTTACTACCTCTCTTACTCTTTCAGTCTCACTTCAGTTGTCCATTTAATTATAATAATACACTCATCTATTAATATATAAAAACACAGTTTTAACAAACATTTTTTCCCGCCAAATTTTAAATTATTGTTATATTTTACAGTTTAAATTTAAACTGCACATGTCCACATTTAACTAACCTATACTTTTAAATTATAGATATATTTTACAATTTAAATTTAAACTTCACATACTCACATATTTACTAACCTATACAAATTATTACTACAATATTTTTTAGTATTTAATCTCCCTTTAAAGTAATGTTTAATATTGATAAATTTAAAATTCAGGTATATAATTTT
>JAPKLX010000001.1:3848174-3866260 GCA_026898415.1 Leonotis leonurus
TCAATAACTATGCAATTACACATAGGGTTATACACATTATATAATAGTTTTTAATACATTCTTATATTATATATGTGACCATATTTATGTGGGAAATAAAATTTATCCAACAATCTCCAACTTGGGCACAATATATAAATCTTGATAATGTATTATAACCAGAATCATGCATGAACAGAAGTGCTATTATCAAACGTGTATCTAAACAATCTCGTCCATCAACTGCACTCATACAATGACTAAAACGGCGTTTGCCAAAATATATAAGTAACTAATCTTGTAGATATCTTTATATAATTTTATGTGCACAAAAATGAAAATTATATATTTACAAGATAGGGATGGAAAAATACTAATTTATGCATGTTTGTGGAAGACCTATGAAGCAGTATATTGTAGCAATAATGAAATAAAATGTGATGGCATAAAAGCGTATTCTCAAGTGAGAAAGGAATCACATAAAGAGGCCAACTTTGAATACCCAATTCCTTTCCCTAATTCCAATACTCCATCTCAAACTTTCAAATCCTCACTTTTTATAAAGCAAAAAGGACACATAGGCCCACAAAAAGAATAATAACAAAACATTATTTATTGGAATATGGGTTCTAAATTAATTTAAAAAACTTTGCTAATCATTTTAGTCACTAAAATCATGTTAATCACTAAGTTTGAAGCTTTCATGGGATCGGAGGCCCACACTTGACAGCTTCTGTTATTAAACTCCTTGTGGCCATTAATAGTAAAAAGCTTCATCTCCATTATTGAATTATCTACTTTTTTATTACTACTTTAATTTCTCTCTCTCCATCCTTTTTGTTTTTTTCTGATCAAGAGATGGATGCACATAGATTATGTTTGAATGTGGATCCATTTAGTGGAACAGAGCACAATAGAGTCTCCATCCACCACTTTATTATAATACATTAAATTATGTATATACAGAAATTGCTTCTTTATTTATTTTATTCTTAACTTACAAACAAAAAATATTTACATAACAAATTTGCTTATGTGCACATCTAAATATATTTAAATATAGAGTGTGAAACAAAAAAATTGAGCAATGAGTCTCATCTATATTTTTACAAGAACATGACATGGCATCAAAATCACATATATTAGGAAATTAATGAGAAAGAATAGAATAATTAGGAGGTTGTAGAGTTGGGGCGAAGAAAAACCGACCAGTGACAGAGCGTTGTATGTCATAGCTCTCCTCTCTCTTTCTAATTCAGCACAGCATGCATTGCTACCTCCTCTTTCACGTCCTTTTCATTCTTTCCACATATTTTACTTTCCTTTTCCACTCTTCTTATATTCTCCCCATGCAATTTTTCATTTTTTATTTCTTTTATTATGGTAATTGGCTAATTGCCATAGAAGAAAAAAACAAAATATACTCAAATGCATGGCATGCTCTCCCTAGCAGGACACCATGACAACACACATGTTTAGAATAATACTATCATGGAAGAAAAGTAGTACTGCTATTTTAACCTATTAAATTAACGTAGAAAAGAAATTGTATTTTCCAGAAGAGTTTTTCTTAATTTGAAATAAACCACAATATAGTACACCAGCTAAAGAAAAAAGAATAGAAAGCAATAATATTAGTGTAGGTGGTGGAAAGGAGCAAATTAAATTCAATAGAGTTGGATAAAGAATTGGATTTCAAGATATCTCATTTATACGCTTTGCGCATATTTTGGAATCGCTGTATAAAGACGACATAAATATTAGTACTATTTCAGATTTTCCATAATAGGTTTAGCAAGCTTGTGAATAAGGAAAGTGTATATTCTACAAATACAGCGACTGAAGAAACATATATAGAAAAAGGTAGTAGTGAATAGTTAGAAAAGTGGACGTGACGGAGGCAGGCGGAGCAGCGGTGGTTTCAGCCGTGAGTTGAGGGTGGGGGCGGCGGCGGTGGCGGTAGCCCCACTCTGAAAAGACGTGTTCTCCCCAAAGTGTAGGCAGCCGTGGGTCCCACTCTGGGCCAGCAACGGTCTCCATGTGGTCCCCACCTCTTACCTTTTGCTACTACCACTCCCTTCTACAGTGGAATAGACGCTACTGCCCTATTTTTCCCCGTGCCCACTATAACCTCGCACCATTTCCTTTTTACTGAATTCATCTCTGCTATTTAATATAAACTGCCCATTTAATAAAATAGGAAAGCAAAATAAGATTAAGATAATCACATATTAATGATTATCAAAACCTAAACAAATCTACGCACTCAACACTTATTAAAGGAAATTTTCATCTATAAAATACTCCCTCCGTCCCACTAAATTAGACTCATTTGTATTAAAATAATACACTCATCTACTTTTCAAATGAGTCTAATTTAATGGGACGGAGGTAGTAGAACTTAAATCGAGGGCCAAGTATCTAATGTAATCCAAATCCAATAATGATAAAAGGGTACTATCGACATTTTAGCAAGAGGCTACACTACCCCCTACCTCCTTCGTCTTCCTTGTTCAGCAGTCATCACAGTGAACACATGACTTAAAGCGCTCGAAGCCCAAAAAATGGAATACAGACACACACACAACACAAGCTCGAAATAAATTAAAATTAACATTAAAGGGCAAAAGCTATAGCTACCACCAGTCACTCTAGTCTCTAGTCTTGCTAACACACTGCATAATTTTTCGGTTTTCATACAATTCTTTCACACGACTCTCTCAAAAAAAGAAAGCCAACCCGTTTACCCAAATTCTTCTCCTTTTTCTGCTGCCTCCTATCTTTTTTGAACGGAACAGGCCTTCCATTCCCATCTCTTTCCGCCAATTCTTTGTGTCGCTCGAGCTCACTGTTGCTGTTTTTCCGCCATTTTTCCTGATCCAACAAGAAATACTTGCGTCTTTTCTATGTTGCAGAGGTAAATTGTCGCGTGTTTTTGGATATTGTTTCTGCTTCGCTGACGGTCCTTCTTTTCTTTTTTTTTTCTCTCTCAATAGTGTAATGCCTCTTTTAGCGGGTGAATTACACTGTTTTTGTATCTCGCTTAGATTTTTGTGCATAAATAATAGTATGAGTTTGCGCTGCGTTCCCTTTTGTCTCTTTATTGGAATGTCGAATTTTGCTTCTAATTTATTGGTGTGTTGCGTGGAATCTACGTTAAGTAATTCTTCTAGTCACCGTGCTCTTTTCTCTAATTCTCTGCCTAAGAGATGCTTGTATATGTAAACGTATGACAGAACATTCTTTGAGTGATTTTCTTTCTTTATTTTTTCTTTTATATATCGTAAGAAGGTAATGCGAAGAGATATGGCGACAGATTTGCTAGTTTAAGTGCAGATTTCCAAGTTTTGCAAAAATAATTCAACGATACTTGCAGTTGCATGGATGATGTGGGTGTTTTGAGAACTCGTCTTTTCAGTCGTTTCCTGCGAAACATTATTTAATGTATTTGTTTTTGGGTTTCGTAAATGATATTTAAACAATTACTTGATTATTCTGTGAACCCAATATTAGCTTGAATGCGGCTGAAGATTGCCTTTTTCTCTCGGTTATGAACTTTTTTGTTTTTTTTCCTCTCGTCTTAAGATTTATTATCTTTGCTCTCTCTTAGAAAAATGTAGGAAAACGTGACGGGTGTATATATCTGTGATTTATGATTTTAATTTTACCTTTTTAAAGTTACAGAACAGCATTCTGAAAGCTATGCAATGAAGGAATGCCTTGTTCTTTACTTGATAATTTCGAGTATTCTTAGGTCAATTTGACCAATATATGTTAAGAGAGTTGATTGAAGCGTTTTTATCTGGCTAATGTTTTGCTCTTCTTTTCAGGAATTTAATGAGTTTTGATTAGTTTGATCCATACATGTTATGAGTTTTATTGTAGTTCTGTTGAAATGGAATGCGTTTTTCTCCACTTTATTCATATCAGGAATATTTTTGGTTAATTTGATCCATATTTGTTAAAGTTTTGATGAGTTGTGGTTGTGATACATATTCCCTTGTTGCTTTACAGTTGACCCAATCTAATTTAGAGAGATACTCTGATGATACATGGTGATTTAACATGGAAAGGATCCCTGAATTACATTCAGTTCCCAGGCAATTGCCTGTTGCTAACAAGCCCACGAAGACTCTGCCGACTTTATTGAAAGAAGAGATTAGGAAACCATCCAGATTGCAAGACCCTCAAGAGTTGTGTCCACGTGTTCCTGCGCAAGCATGGAAAGGAAAAAGCTTTCTACAAGAGGATGATGATGATGAAGAACTGCCTGATGTTCTTTCTTTCAAACTCAGTGATGACTCATTCGAAGAACCTGGCTCTACATCATTTCATGGAGTGAGTCATCCCCCCGAACCTGTAGACGTGGACATGATGAGGCCGGTACATATGCCTATCGGCCGAAACAACAGTGATGGAAAGTGCTTGGCTAAAAGCTTTTGTAAGAAGGGCCCTTTTCTCGAAGATCTTTCACTACATGTACCACCAAGCAGCAAACAGTGCCCACCATTACTTTCACCTGCTGAGAGCTTTGTAGAAGAGCCTAACTCTCTTGCAGCCATCTCCTCCCCATTCGCTGCTTCTCGTCCATCACAAAATACTGAAGCAAGCCCTCTTCCAGAATCTGAGGAAAAGGAATGTGTTTGGGATGCTTCATTACCTCCGAGTGGAAACGTGAGTCCACTTAGTAGCATTGATAGTGTTGGTATCGCTAGGGCGATGAGCATCGCTAATAGCTGTGCCAGTACATACCGGAGTGATGGGATAGTGAGTGATGGCATGATCAGTGTCGATAGAAATTATGAAAGTACAAAAGGGAGCATTCCGGGGGATTCTCTTGAGAGTACTAAAACTAGCCTTAGCCGAGCTAGTGATAGCAGTGGCCTTAGTGATGACAGCAACTGGAGTAACATCACTGGCAGTGCAAACAAGCCTCATAAAGGAAATGACCCCAGGTGGAAGGCTATACTTCATATTCGAGCACGTGATGGCATTTTAGGCATGAGTCACTTCAAGTTACTAAGAAGGCTGGGTTGTGGGGATATTGGGAGCGTGTATCTATCTGAGCTGAGTTCAACTCGGTGTTTTTTTGCAATGAAGGTAATGGATAAGGCATCCCTTGCTAGCAGGAACAAGTTGAATAGAGCACAGACTGAAAGAGAAATATTACAGCTGCTAGACCATCCATTTTTGCCAACACTTTACACTCATTTTGAGACCGACAGATTTTGTTGCTTGGTCATGGAATACTGTCCAGGAGGAGACCTGCATACCCTGAGACAGCGACAACCGGGAAAACATTTTTCAGAATACGCCACAAGGTATGCACTTTGTTTTCTAAGCTTGTTCTTTTAGTACCACTAGAAAAGACTTTATCCTTAGTTTCATTGAACATGAGAGTTCACCTTTTCTGCATTCTGCTGCATCCATGTGAATTTAGAGTTTCTACATATCACTTCTCAAACTGCAAACTCGTATCTTTCTGTCAAAGTTTGAATGAGTTCTCTCCCTCATTTAAGCATCCAATTTCTTCATTATTAGCTTAAAGTTCCTTCATGGCTATATTTGTGAGCTTTGGCTCTTGTTCATTGACATAATACCAGTGTAACTGCTAGATCTTTTATTCTCTAGCAAATCACTTCATTGTTACAACTCAGACAGCAGAATATTACAACTTAGAACATTTTAATTAGAGAATATACGTAGATTTTCTTGCTAGTGTATGATTTTCTTAAAGATAGGTTATGGTATTCGACCCTGATGTAGCTGAGATACTACTTTAAAATGATGTGGAAACTAGCGATTCAAAACTTACCTACCCAAGTGCGACACAAATTTTGATTTTTTATATTCTTCTTTCCCGAGTTTCCTCTTCGATCATATCATCTTAATTAGGTGTGTGCTGGCACGTAAGCATGATATTTTATCTTACACACACTGAATTAAATGTCACCTTCTGGTTCCTTTTGTGGTGCTTCTATTGAACTCTGGTTTGACAAAAATAAGATGAGAAAAGTTTCTACTTGTTGCGGGCCCGTTAATATGCGGATATAAGTTTATCATTGCAAGATCATTTGCACATATGTTACCTTTTTTTGATCACATATGATGAAGCCTTCACGGTCCTCCTTTCTATTCAACTTTGAGCTGTGTTATCAAAATAGAAATAGAAAACTCTCTCTGTGATATGTGAGGGTCTCTGGATTTTCTTTTATTAGTCTGTAAATCTTCTGATCTCTATTAAATGCATCATGATAGAAATTAATAGTTTCATATCTTTCCTTTTTCATAATCGTTTGTGTGATGGAATCAGGTTTTACGCAGCGGAAGTTCTACTGGCTTTAGAATACCTTCACATGCTGGGAGTAGTATACAGGGATCTGAAACCAGAAAATGTTTTGGTTCGTGATGATGGCCACATTATGCTTTCAGATTTCGACCTCTCCCTCAGATGCACTGTTTCCCCAACCCTAATTAGATCTTCTGCTTTGAGTTCAGAACGAGGAGCCGGATTCTGTGTGCAGCCAGCATGCATTGAACCAACATCCTCATGCATTCAACCAACATGCTTCCTTCCTCGAATTTTCCCTCAAAAAGGTAAGAAAAAATCCGGAAAATCTAGAACAGAAACTGGGATGGGACCCGGTACACTACCCGAGCTACTTGCTGAACCTACTGCAGCACGATCCATGTCATTCGTTGGCACCCATGAATACTTAGCTCCTGAAATAATAAAAGGGGAAGGTCATGGCAGTGCGGTGGATTGGTGGACATTTGGTGTCTTCTTGTACGAACTACTTTATGGTAAGACCCCGTTCAAGGGGTCAGGAAACCGTGCTACACTCTTTAACGTTGTAGGGCAGCAGCTGAAGTTTCCCGACTCACCTGCAACAAGTTATGCTAGCCGGGACCTCATCCGTGGCCTACTTGTGAAGGAGCCACAAAATCGGCTAGGGGTGAAAAGAGGAGCCACTGAGATAAAGCAGCACGCGTTCTTCGAAGGCGTGAACTGGGCTCTCATTCGCTGCAGCACACCACCAGAGGTGCCGAGACCTGTTGAGGCTGACTTTCCTGCGAAATTCGGGCAAGTAGATTTGGCTAATGTGGGCAGTGCCAGCAAAAGAGTTGTGGGAACAGACGTGAAACCTGGTGGTAAATTTCTGGATTTTGAGTTCTTTTAGTTAGTGGGGATATATGTTTTTATGTATTTTGCCCGTTCCATTAGTTGATGGCTTCTGTAGTTTTGCTGTGATGCTTGAGCTGTTATTATTGCATTTAGATCCTCTCTCTTACTGACTAGAAATTGGATCAGGTATCTCAGCATGTAATGTACTTTTACAACTACCTATTAAAGTCCATTTTGGATTCAATTTTTTGTGTAATCTCTCAGCATGTAATCATCTACGAGCAGCTTTGCATATAACTTGTACTTGACACAATCATTTCTTCTTAATTTCTTAAAAAACACCAAGAAACTAGTTGTTTGTTTCCTAGAATGAGATTCCTTAGGATCCCAGAAAAGCATCAACCCTCTTGTTGTCACCCTTGGAGAGGAACTTCATGCAAATGGGAGGCTTCAATCCCACCAGCGCAAGAATTGAATTAGGCAATGCCCATATCCCGTCCCCACAGATCAACCCTGACGCCACCGCTGGGGCCAGTGCATCGGCGCTTGCCCTATCCCGCCTCTGCCACACGTACAGAATCAAACCGCCTACGCACATGTCAATCGCAAAATACGACCCCAAATAGAACGGAATTGCCATTGCCATAGGCAGAGGAATCCACCACGACCTCTCCTTTCCCAAGCCATCTCTAATCAAGTTGATCACCACTGCCGCCGCAAAGAAGCCATAGCACAGATTCAGACAGTTATGTGGCAGCTTGGAGAAGCCCTCCACACCGAGCTTCGCCATCTCGTAGTAGATACTCGCAAAGGGTGCAGGGTACTCTCCATTGGAATCGCCAAGGGGGAAAGCCTTGTAGAAGATCCAGAAGACGCAGGGGGATATGACACAGCCCATCGCTGTCCCCACTGCCTGGCTCACGAACATGGACCGAGGTGAGGCCAGGGTCATGTAGCCGGTCTTGAAGTCCTGCATGAGATCCGAGGCGGTGGAGACAATGTTCATCATGACACCGCATGCGGCAAGGCCAGCCAGCACGCCGCCATGTGATGCCCCCGCCCATGCGCCAATGGTGAAGATGGCAAGCTTACCATAGGCAGAAGCGAGGGACCAGTCGGTGAGGCCAGCACCGAAGGCATTGCAGAAGGCGAGGACAGGGGCAAAGACGTAAATGACGATGATGTGGTACCACTTGAGGTGGTTGAAGATGTGGGGAAGCGTGGCAGTGGATATGGCGGCGATTACCACGTAGCCTCCGATGGCGAAGGTGGTGGGGATTTGGTCCTTGAGGAAGAGACTGGTTCGGCGCTCCTCGTCAAAGGAGAGGCTGGGGTTCTTGATAGGAGAGACGGCGTCGACAGTGACAACGGCGAGTTGGGACTTCCTTTTCTGCTTGATTACGGTGATCATGCCGAGTATGGTCTGGGTGAGGACTTTGGCGAAGTTGTAGAGACCATCACCAAGAATCAGAGCTATGGCAATGAAAACTTGATACCCTTTAAGCGATTGGATGTCGGTTGAGGGGAGATCAGCTGGGTACCACTGGCCTTTTCTTGTTTCGATGAGAGGCCACATTATACCCCATGATAGTATACCTCCAATCAGAAGTGATACGTTTACTATATGTGGACAAATCATGCCCACTCCAACGTAAGTAGCTGAGAAATCGAAGTAGAATCTGCATGCAATTCATCCCCCAACAATTAGTATACATACATATTTCAAGAGAAAACATGAAGTTTCTTGAAGCAGTTGAGATAAGTGTTACCTGTGTTCCAATGCTTTTAGCCCAAAAGTAGGGAACTTTTGGAAGCCACAATCATCGGTAGAAGTGAAGAACCACTGGAAGAAACTCCACAGTAAGCTAAAAGAGAAGTACTTCCCCAATTCTCTCACTTGTTTCCTGCATGCATGCATGTGACAGTGAGGCACCAAAATTGAATAATCACTTGTGCTTGAAGCAAGAGTAATTTAACAAGCATGTACTTTGCTAGTTTGGCTCCTTGAGGGGTGTGGAAGCTATTGATGAGATGTGCAGTAGCAGTGCCACTGGGGTATGTCAATTTGAAGTCAATGATCATCATCTGCAAATCAATAAAACCTTATACAACACTTGTGGAATAAGCAATCAAGTTGTGGTTTGTGGAATTGATCATCACCTTTCGAAGAGGCACGAGAGAGAAGAGGCCTAAGAAGCTAACAACGAAGAGAAATCCCATCATCCACCCCAGTTTTGGATTCTTGAAATCGGATGAGTTTGGATCGGATTGCTGCACAATGGTAGCACTCATTGCAAACAGATAGCTCCCAAATCCCCCTATATTATTATTGGAGTGATGAATGATGAATGATGCAGTAGTATATTAAGGATTGTATTGGTTGAAGAGTTTGAACTAATTACCACTATAGGCGATGCCGGAGGCCGCAACAACGCAGGTTTGGATGACTGTGTTTTCTTGGCGTGTGAAGGGCTTTGCAAAGAGGCCTAGTTTCTCCACGGATTTGGTGAAGGTTTTGATGAAGAAGAATCCCAAGAGGCCGGCTGCAACATTCAAGGAAGGGATGATACCGGTGGTGAGGTTGAGTTTCATCACTATGAAGGAGAACATGATCGACAGCACGAAGCTCACTCCAAATGCCCTCAGTGTCAGCTGCTGTCTCCATGGCAACACCTTCTCCTTCTTCTCGAATATCTGCTCCACGGTCAGCACCTCTTCTTCTTCGTCGTCTTTCTTGTTCGTTGTTGTTATGCTATTGTTTCTCTCTTCCTCTACAACTTCTACTGCACTCTCTACCTTTTCATTGTAGTCTTCTTTCACCATGTCTGCTCCAATGATCTAGCAAACTAAGTGTGGTTCGTGGATTCTTTCTTTGGAATGAATGCTCCTTTTATGCATGTTTCCGAATACAAACAAAACAGAAGGATGCAATACTCATCGTTAGGAACTAGAAATATTTTAGTGCTGTAACTTGGTTTCTACGTTGGAATCAATCTGGATTAATCAGTAAGTATCAGGACAGCTTTCTGCTTAATCTGACAGTGATGCATTTACATGGCCCCAAAGTTTGGATAATTAAATGATCCCAATGTTGATTTCACTGTCGTATTGTGATGCAGCTTTAATAACAATCCTAAATTTCATTTTTTTATAAATATATTAACAATCCTATTTTGTCCACTTTCTTGAGGTCAAATCATTACTGTATCCTTGATAATTTAGACATGACAGTGTTCTTGCCTGCCTGCAAATTTTGGCATCATCTTAGTCCTAAACCTAATTGAGTGGATTCATATTGAGATATAAATATAATTGTGTATATCTAATAATTAATGGATGAACTTATGCTATCAATTGGCACCATTTTATTTGAAACTATGGGAGTCTTTAATGCCCAGAAAATGAGATGGAAATCAAGCATATTGCAATTTCATATAAAGAGTGACTCTAAAAATAGCACATAAATGCAATATATCAAACAAGGTGACATTTGGTATCAAGAATCATACTCAGCACTTTCCTGTACACAGATATATTCTTATCATCACCAAACTCAATGGGAGGGATGAGGATGAAAATTCCCAATTATGTAGCAATTCAAAGAACCAAGTTGCAAAACTATCAAAAACCAAGCCAACCATGACAGTAATTCCTGCATCTACATCGGGAAAAAGAGAAGAATTAATGTTACAGCTATGATTTGAAGTGTTTAGCTACGAAATGGCGTAAGAGCGTGTGCACACAGAGTCGAGAACTTCAGTTATCGTAGCAGAAAAGCTCGACATAGCTTGGAACACTCCAGGCAGCCCAGTTTGAATGTTATTCAATGTCATTGCTCTTGTCACTTCCACTGCTTTTGAGTGTTTGATCATCTCATCTTCCACTCGCCTCTGGTATCTTACAAGCTCTGCTTTCTTCTCAGCGAGCGGGTCCCTTGCGTCTAATATTTGCCCGTTGTCCGGCCCTGTGTCTGGAGGTCCTATGCCAACCACAGAGTATGAGTGGTAGTACTTCTTCTCAAGGTTTCTGATGGAGGAAGCCTTTCTCTCGAGCTCCTTTGATGCAGTTTCAGTTCGCTTCTTGATCTTCACCTCCTCTGTTTTTTTCAAGTATATTGAGCGGACTACGTTGTTGAAGCTTATGATGGCTTCAGAAGCAACTGTGTCGGGGACACGATCTAGGGCAAGCTTCCACTCATCGAAGAAAGCAAGAACCTCTGATAGTTGGCAGCTGTCATTAGCTCGTTCGTTGTGAACAGGGAGGAGTGTTAGTTTGAACCAGCCATGCAGGGAGCGAACAAAGTCCCTTTGGAACTTTATGAGGCGACAGAAACTTGAGTGCCAGGCTAACACAGCTGACTCAAGGTCGCGTGTTGCCTGCCGGTGCAGATCAGAAGTTGATTCGACTTTTGCTGCATGGTTAACGAGGCCCTGAACTTGCTGCACCATGTTGTTTTGGAGTGTGTGGAACCGGTTCATCGATCTCCACATGTACATGAAACTGCAATTTGTTGTGTTCCAGTATAAAAATTGGTTCAAAGACAAGTAGTAAAGATGCACAGAACAGAAAGAGTCGAAACCTATTTAACACAAACCAAATAAACAGTTTTTAACCTTCATAAAGCAATTGACTACAGAAGCTAAGTTTTGCATAATGCCATTCAGTTTAAAAGATTATTACTGTAATGCATGTGGGATAGTACTCACCCATGACAAAGTTCAACAAGCCGTGGGATCAGATCAGAGTCTCGTAGTCCGACAATAGCGAAAGAGGTAGTCGAAACAGCCTGAGATGTCACCACGATTAGAGACTGTAGCCTCTTTATTGAGGCCTTTGTTTTATCCAATTTGGCTTCCTCTTCACTGCGGTACTCCTGAGCCTGAAGTACTGATAACTTTCTTTCGTGCTCGATTTTAACTCCTTCTCTAGCCTATAGTTGTCATCAGCAAACGCTAAATTGAATAGCTCATATAAAATAAGTATCAATTCAAAAATCAGACAGGAGATATATCTACATGCAGATCACTCTACCTTCACTTCCTACCTTCACTTCCTGGAACAGTTTCTTTTCCCAAGCCAGGAGGCGTTCTAAAGTGGAACACAAGCTCTTTGTTCCACCAGATTGTTGGACTGAAGTGGGCTCGAACCGGTATTTAACAGTCAATGGAGGCTTTGAGGTCCAGCTTGAGCTCAAGTTACTCAACATCCCACTAGAGTGATAGACTCTCTCTGTAACACCAAATGAAAGATGAATCATAGTCAACTTCCTAATATATATAGCCTCTAATATCCGTGAAGGCTCATTCTCTTGAGAGTGAGTTTAACAACCATTTGTTAAAGAAACAGAAATCAAACTCATAAGTAAGCATCATCACTTGATAAAAGCATAGTTTGATATCTACGTGAGAAACAGAACAATCTCGAAGCTCATTGAATCAAGAAATCAAACAGAGGGCTGATACTCACTTCTCAGTTGTTTGAAGCTTTGATCGAGCTGATCCCTACCAGTCTCGAGCATCTCCGTGACCTGCTCCCCAGAAGAAGCAGCCTTATCGAAATACTCTCTGAGAGCTTCAACGATCTCACCCAGATCTTTGTGCCTCACCACAATCCTTGTGTCATAATTTGCACCTTCACCATCATCACCAGATGAAATCTTGTCCAATTTACTCGAGAACTTGGAGTTTCCGTTTACTGTTCTCTCACTCCCTGAATCACTTCTCACTGGTTTATATTTGGACCTTGTTCCAAAATCGGATCTTGACTTGAAATCCCCTTCTTCTTCTTCTTCTTCACCCTCATCACTTGAGTTGGTGGTGCTGCTATAGTGATCATGATCTCCCCACTCACTGCAGTGGACTTCCTCTCTCTCGGTCTCCTCCTCATGGCTTCCTTGGCCTTCTGGGATCTTTCCGTTCCTCTGCATTAGTTGAGGGCTCTTCTTCTTCGCGAACTTTCTGGCTCGAGAGTTGTCTGAGAAAGGTAAATTTGATTTTTGGTCATCGAAGTGGTTGGCCTCATTGCCGCCGAATGGATTTTGGTTGGAATAGGATGTGAAGTTGGAAGCTTTATCATCGATGTCGTCTTCGTTGGAGGAGGAGGATGATGAATCCCCGTGGGTGGGAGTTTGGTTTTTGTTGAGATTGTCGAAGTACTCTGAGTCCGGCGGCGATGGCGGAGGATAGAAATTATCCCAATTCCACACTGATGAAGCCTGCGAAGGAGTAGCGGAGTAGGTTGAATTTGGCCTTACATTGTAGGTGAAATCGTGATCTGGTGGCGGAGAGGAAGTGAAGCTTGAGTCGGAGAGTATGTGGGGTAGTTTCACGGTCTGCCTCCGCCGCCGTGGAAGTTTGTGGTGGTGGGAGGAGCTGGTGGACATGGGCGGTGGGTGGAAAGAGGGTGAATGAGAGGGGGGGCACTAAAGGTGGCAGTGGGAGGGCGGATGACGGCGGGGGAGTGGTCGGAAACTGAGAAGTGCTCGCCGGAGGCGAATGTGACGAGCGCGGAGCCGGTCATTTGTAGGGAGCGGCAGTAATCGGAGTGGGCGGCGGCGAGGTGGTGGAGGGAATAGACCGCCTCCTTCATGAGGCGGCGGCGCTCCTTGCACCGCCGCAGCGTGTCATCATTATCGAGTTTGGAGGGGGTGCAACCCATCCCTCTCGGCGGAAGGTGGCCGGAGAATGAGAGAGGGGACACAATTGTTATGTGTATTTTCTCATACACTCACTGTCACTGCCACTCCACTTCACCTTCTTCACCTTCTTCACCTTCACTTCACTCTTCTTCTGCTTCTTTAATATAATCCCTCCACCGCATGACACTTTTTCTTTTCTTTTTTTAATATGTATAAAGCAGAGTAATAAGAGTAAGAAAATACTCCCGTCCACATTTTAATATGTATAAAATGTATTGAATTTTGTATAGTTAGCGGAGAATGAAGTCAACTTTATTGATGATGTGTAAAGTGTATAGAGTAGTAAGTGGGATAAGGGGCCCACATTAATGATTATATATTGAGTACTGTCTAGTTAGTGGAGAATGAGGCTCACATTATTGATGATGTGTTGAGTTGTGAGTGGAGTAAAGAGTTGCCAAAAATAGAAAGAAAGTGAAAAGAAACTTGATGGACGGACCAATAAGAAAAATTGGGAAGAAAAATCGTGGACGGAGGGAGTAACATATTTTAAATAATTTAATTGGACGTCTTAATAAAAAAAGAAAAAGTGTGTCATTTGACTGAGGATGGAGGAGTACTATTATCGGACAATTTACAAATTTGCTTCGTGGATTTTTCTTTTCCACAAATGTGAAAAGTCTTTTTAATTGAGATTATTAATTTATTATCAAAATTATTTGTGTAATATAATATCCACACATCTCTGCACGTGAGAATTACCAATCCATGTAATTATTATTTTATTATATTTAACTATTTCTCTTGCTGTTGTGTGGAGTAATGATGAAGTTAATTTGTAACATTATAAAATATTTTATTAAATTCAATAATTTGCAGAAACATTAATTAAAATGTAATGGATCCTATAACAATATCATACTAAACGAAATCAAATACTCTTTCCGTCGCAATTAGTTTGGGGCGCTTCTTTTCGGTATGAGAATTAAGGAGTTAAAGAGTGTATGCTGAGTGTATATAATTTAAAGTATAAAGTGATGATAAAAATATATATTATTTAAATTTATATATAATAAATGTTTTCTAAAAAAGAAATGACTGAAACTAGTTGAGACGATTTGAAAAGAAATACGACTCAAGCTAGTTGGGACGGAGGGAGAGTACATTTATAACAACGAATTTGGGAAATAGAACGAGAGTGTGAGCTTTTTCTTTACACGTGAAAATAAAAGTTAAAACGAAGTAATAGTAAGATTTTTCAGTATTCCTTTCCCAAATTCTCACCGCAAGTTCTCCATTACTATTTGTTAGATTTTGTCCAATATTATAATATTGTCATCCATCCATTCATCCTAAGAGTAAATTGACAAACCATATATTCATAATCAACATATCATGATAGTTTATAATGATGTATTGTGCAGTGAACATCCTTTTAATCAGTAATCATAAAAATCTACAATAATATATATATGTATATTCCTAGTAATTTGATTTATCAAAAGCAAATTTAGAGAAAGGTTGAGTAATGTCCAAGACGAAAAAATAAAGATAAATTCCAGTTGGGGTCCCATTACCAGTTAAAAGTGTTTCTTTTGATCAACCCCTTGACCTTTTGATCTCTTTTCATATATCCTAAAAAAAGAAGGCATATTCAAAGCAACATAGTCAATATAATATTTGAGTTTTGTGGAGAATAAATTCCAAAATCAACGAGTATTTAATAGAATAAGTAAAATATATATATATATATATATTATATTACTCCTTTTTACAAGAAAACCTAAAGTCCATTACAAGCCACCCACACAATGACATGATTTCATTTTAATTGTTGGATAAATAAAAGCTGTTGATACTCTTTTATATAAAAGCACAAAAAAGATTCCACATTCTGCTTAAGATAGAAAGATTGTATAGTTTCTATTTCAATGTTTAGTTTTTCATATTCCACATAAATAGTTTTTGTATGAGTTAATCTACTAACCACTTATACATTTATACATCAAGTGCATGTTCACAAGTTCACCAATATTAACATAGTTTAAAATTTTAAAATGATGTATTATATTCTTGTTTGGAAGGACATGTAAAGCATATCAATACTGGTTTTCATTATGTTCTTTCTTAGCTTCGCTTATGAGGATTAAGTGGGTAAAAAATACAACAGTTCATTTTTTTTATTGACATTGCAATCTTGAACTGAACTATATTATTATTACTTAGAAGATAGGGATTCCAACCCTTTTATCTTCAAGCACATTTCAACCATAGAGCCCAGAAAAGTACCCTTTTAATGTTCCAATGTGTGGATTCCTCATTTCCTTTATTGGGATAACGGAAATTAAAAGACAACACAACATAGGAGTGGTGGTCGTAAGAGGTTGAAATTTGTGGAATTATTTTTCTTTTCCATACACCCTGTAGCTAATACCCTATCTCTCTCTCAAATTGAATTTGGGAGTACAAATTTCAATATCATGATAGTTACCTATAATTCTGATAGCAACAGTATCAGTATTAATGTTGAAGCATATTGTTTTGCTATTTGAATCTATTATTTTTTGTTAAATAAATTGAAACACTTAATTGCTGTGTTATTATCTAATACATTTAAGGAGTTATTTATTTATTTTAATTTCACTCAGTGTCACGAAAGGAAAAGAAAAATGAAAACTTTTATTGATCCTCCTATTTAAGAAAAAAGAGCGTGTCATTTGTCGAGTGTTTTAAATGTCTTGGTGCACCATAGAAATTAGGATCATAAATGCATATTGTTCCCAAAAGGTAAAAGCAAAGAGGAACTTATTATATATAGCTTCCTATCAGTCGCCATTATTTTATTCCAACCCCATTTGTGCAGCTCAACCAATTTTATTATGCTATTTTCTCGCAGAACTTTTCTCTTACTAAATAAACTTGCTTCCTAAAAAAATAAACTCAATATGTTTATTTTTCCCATCTTTTTGAAGAAGATACAACCTTACATATTCTAACATGCTATATGGCCTCGTCTAATCCAGAGGGTATTCGAATTCAAGGGCAATCTATGATATTGAGGCAAAATTCAAATGTATACTTGTTCATAACCACATTGCAAGGCAAGAAAAACTCAAATGATGATAGTATGGTATGGCCCCTACTGTACTCAAATGTTTAAGCATACAATAATACCCAACAGTGACGCCATTCTCAGAGAGGAGCAGTTGTTGTAGAGGAGGGCCTTGTGGTATGCTCCTCCTCATCGGGGAAACCAAATTTCTCAAATATACCCTGTATTTGTAACAACAAAATGTCATACATAGTTACATACACTACATCTACTACTACCTATTCAATATTTATAGCTCGTAGAGAAAGCCAGAAAAGCATACCATTGCATCATTGATTGCGCAGGTCACACAATAATGCTCCTGTAATTATCCAATTTTACAGTTAGTTACTTTTGTTACAGCTTATAGCTAGATAACAAGCATACAGAAAACTCCAGTAATAGGATACTTATTGGAATATGTCGATACTATTGACCCATTCCGGCTTATTTTTTCTTTAAAATAATATCCTTATAAAATGTCTGAATCAGGGGATAATAATATAAGGGGTAATAGGTAAAATTACCCACTTTCATAAAATAAAAATAAAAAATACCCACTTTACATGATAACATGAGGAATTTCCTCATGTGCTCATGTTATTTATATTATTTTGTGTGTTAAGATACATGAGCACATGATCAATTTCCTCATGTGCTCATGTATTTGGGTAATTTTTATCTTTTATTTTTAAGTATGTATTTTTTATCTTTTACTTATTAAAATGAGTATTTTAGCTTTTACCCCATAATATAATGACATCAATACACTACATTCAAAAGACATCATTTCTGACAGCGGAAGAACAGTATATTATAAGCAAATTTCCCTATCATAGTAGAAACGCAATAAGATGAAGATGCTTACCTGCATCATGTACCACTCTTCAAACTCATCGAATAATTCCAACCGTTCAATCCTATTCCAGGTATAAGATTAGAATGATTAAGAACCCTGATGCATCTAGCATCACAGTAAAAAATAATATATCTATATATAATTATATATATATATATAAAGAAAAAAAAAATTGCAAAGTAGATAGAACATGGATCTGCAAAAGTATATAAACTTTCAGACTTGTAGAAGGCACCTTCTACATTCAAAACAAAAGGGGGAAACGCTGCGAATCTCCCAGAAACTGAAACTTTTCATCCTATCGATTCTACTTCCTTAACTAATTCCATCTAGGGAAGTGGCGGGAGGTGAGAGGTACTGAAGTTGGTCGGTGGTGTATATTTGTAATTAGGCC
>JAPKLX010000001.1:3876260-3922596 GCA_026898415.1 Leonotis leonurus
ATAACAGACAAACAAAGTAACAAAAGTATGATAATAGTAGGGTTTTTGAAAGGATTTAAGGACTATGAAATTGATTTTTGTTCAGAAAGTGAAGGCACTGTAATCAGCCAATCAGCCAAAATATGCATTGAAGAACAATCAACAGATAAAAGATCACACTCTTCAAAAGAAGAAGGCTTGAATAATCGCACTCTTCAAAAGATAAGTAATCAAGATTCAAGTTGATTCTTTTGGTACTAAAAAACTTGAACGAAGATGCACAGAGATATGCAAAACAGAGTAAGAAACAAGGAAAAGGGAACATCAAGAAACCAAAACAAAATAAAATCAAAGAAAAAAAATACCCATAGAAAAATTCAAACCTCAACGGATTCCAAGAAAATAACATTACCACATTAAGAAACAAGGAAAAGGGAACATCAAGAAACCAAAACAAAATAAAATCAAAGAAAAAAAATACCCATAGAATCATAAAATCAAGAAGAGGGGAAACTGTCCGATCTAGATATTAATTTATTCAATCACGACTACAACTCACTGGAAACAAGATTGGGACAAAGCACTATTTGTCATATCATAATATTTTCTCTTATAATTATTTTTATATATAAAAAATGATTTCTGGAAACGACTCTTGATTAGGAAAAATATAATCAACATGGTTTCTTTAGTTTATCCATTTGATAATATAGATCATTCATCTTGACCGTTGATGGGTTCTTCATCTGGAGCCCACTCTTCCTTGATAAACGACTGCTGATAATGCTTGAACGCAACAAATAGCATGAACGCCACAAATAGCATAAAATCATAAAATACCCATAAACCCTAGATCATGAACTCTATTGATAATTATCCAAAGATATAATCTGAAGGAAGCGGATACTGACCGGTGGATTTGGATGTCTGATGGATCTTCCGGAGATACAGGCGGCTCTTCCTTATCGCTATATCTGATGGGGGGAGATTTTAGCGTAGAGATACGTACTCTTCTCTGGGGACCATCCATCCTATTTATAATTAATAAATTTAATTGTAATTGCAAGTCAGCTCCTCAATAACTATGCAATTACACATAGGGTTATACACATTATATAATAGTTTTTAATACATTCTTATATTATATATGTGACATATGTGGGAAATAAAATTAATCCAACAATCTCCCACTTGGACACAATATATAAATCTTGATAATGTATTATAACCAAAATCATGCATGAATAGAAGTGCTATTATCAAACGTGTATCTAAACAATCTCGTCTATCAACTGCACTCATACAAGGACATACTATAAGTAACTAATCTTGAGAAGAAAAGAGGGCCCGGATAATAAAATAAATATACATATCTATAGCTGAAAAGTCCAAACAGCCCCTAAGCGCCGACCTTCATCTCTATAAATGACACTCGAATCCCGAAGCGCAGCGTCGCAACGGATTTCTGCAAAAATCCAGAAAACGAATCATCTGTTTTAACGAAAGATCATAAATTTTAAACTATCACTGAAAACAATTAATAGGGTATTGCAATGGATTTACGGTTCCCGTTTTCGCCGGCGGAGCTCGCGAAAGTTCGCGTCGTCCAATTTGGCATACTCAGTCCAGATGAAATCGTTAGTTTCGTTTACGAGTGTATTTGGAGTGTGTTGAGATGGAACCGGTGAGTGATGCTGTGTTGTTTTTGTTGTGTTTGTAGAGACAAATGTCGGTTGTGCATATAGAGCACAGTGAGACGACGGAAAAAGGCAAGCCGAAGATTGGCGGTTTGAGCGACCCGCGTTTGGGGACGATTGACCGGAAGATGAAGTGCGAGACTTGCATGGCCAACATGGCCGACTGCCCCGGTCACTTCGGTCACCTAGAGCTCGCCAAACCTATGTTTCACATAGGGTTCATGAAGACTGTGCTCAGTATTCTCCGCATTGTTTGTTTTAATTGCTCCAAGATTTTAGCTGATGAGGTATTTGCCCAGCAGTTACGTTGAATTTTGTGGAACGATGGATCCTTATAAGTAGTATCAACTAGTACACTCATGTTTCAGTTGATTGTAATGCGTATGACTTAGATTCTGCTCTCCTGAGGATTGGTAGCATACTATGAATTTTATAGATGCTTCTACCATATGCTGGAAGATAACAAAATGCTTGTTTCATGTATATGGAGATATACTAGGAAGTCATCAAACTTGTGACTTATTAATAAAAATGCTGAATGTGCAAATTTTCAGATGGTCATCTTGTTTAATTGTACTACTATGATTCCTTGCGAGGGTAACTGGACTGTAAGATATTTGAAAATTGTGTCTAGTAACAATCCAGTTTCAGGCTTGCTCGTTTTTTTATTTCTTCATTAACTACGTTGCTTTTATAGAGATGCATAGCAGTTTGAGACTTCTGCCATCTGGAATATTATAACTGAAATGGAAATATAGTTACTGGCAGCAATTCCTTTTCTAATGTAATATATTGGTGATTTTTTTTGAAATTTTTACAGGACGAACCAAAATTCAAGCAAGCAATGAGAATTAGAAACCCTAAGAATAGATTAAAGAAGATATTGGATGCATGCAAAACCAAACAGAAATGTGAAGGAGGTGATGAGATTGATGTGCATGGTCAAGATTCCGAAGAACCCGTGAAGAAGAAGAGTAGGGGTGGATGTGGTGCTCAGCAGCCAAAGATTGTTATAGATGGGATGAAGATGGTTGCTGAATACAGGGCTCAGAAGAAGAAAAGCGATGACCAGGATCAGATGCCTGAACCTGTTGAACGGAAACAGCTTCTCTCTGCGGAGAGGGTATCATATTCTATACATTGCCAGAGAACAGGATATGCAAACTTTATGTGATAGGTTAATTCGTGTGCTGATTGTAGCAACTTCCACTTATTTTATTTTATCTTATTTCAGGTGCTTAGCATATTGAAGAGAATTACTGATGAAGATTGTGAGTTGTTGGGCTTGAATCCAAAATATGCTCGCCCTGACTGGATGATTCTTCAAGTTCTTCCAATTCCCCCTCCTCCAGTTCGGCCTTCTGTAATGATGGATACTTCTTCTAGGAGTGAGGCATGGCTTATCCTCTTGATCTCCACCCTTTTTTGGGAATTTTGATTATCCCTAATTGTTAGACTACTTTTAGCATTCCTAAGGGTCAAAGTAGGGTGTCATGTTCTGTTCGAGGAATTATGATTGAGTAAAGCACAGAAGGTCTCAGTCTGCTGCTTTTAAGTTGCAGGAGAATCTAATTTTTTAATATATTAATTCAGGATGATTTAACTCATCAACTGGCCATGATCATTAGACACAACGAGAATTTAAAGAGGCAGGAGCGTAATGGGGCTCCAGCACACATCATCTCAGAGTTTGCACAGTTGTTGCAGTTCCATGTGGCTACATACTTTGACAATGATTTACCAGGACAACCAAGAGTACGTCTATTCTTTTAAATATATCGACTGTAAATGCAGTGCCTAGAACATCATTTATCTAACCAAGTATTATCATATATATCAGGCTACCCAAAGATCCGGTCGACCCATTAAGTCAATATGTAGCAGGCTTAAGGCAAAAGAAGGTCGGATTAGAGGTAACTTAATGGGCAAGCGAGTAGATTTTTCGGCTCGGACTGTGATCACACCTGATCCAACAATCAACATTGACCAGCTGGGTGTGCCTTGGAGTATTGCCTTGAATCTTACATATCCTGAAACTGTAACTCCATATAACATTGAGAGGTTTTCACTTGCTACATTTGTTGATATTTGTCCTACTATACATTTTGGTTTGGTTTTTCTTGTTAACCAGATCTTGGCCTTCAAAACAGATTAAAGGAGCTAGTGGAATATGGACCTCATCCCCCCCCTGGTAAAACTGGTGCAAAATATATCATTAGGGGTGATGGACAGAGGCTTGATCTCCGGTACTTGAAAAAGAGCAGTCATCAGCATCTAGAACTTGGATATAAGGTGAGACTCCCAGCTGTATGATTGAGAATGATCAATGCAGTATTTTTGGCACCTTATTCCTGTCATTTGATGGTACAGGTTGAGCGACATTTAAATGATGGAGACTTTGTCCTGTTCAATAGGCAACCAAGTCTCCATAAAATGTCCATTATGGGCCATCGAATCAAGATTATGCCATATTCAACATTCCGCTTAAATTTGTCTGTTACCTCCCCCTACAATGCTGATTTTGACGGAGATGAAATGAATATGCACGTGCCCCAGTCATTTGAAACTAGAGCCGAAGTGCTGGAACTGATGATGGTTCCAAAATGCATTGTGTCGCCGCAGTCAAATCGACCTGTAATGGGAATTGTGCAGGATACACTATTAGGATGTCGCAAAGTTACTAAGAGAGATACATTTATTGATAAGGTAACAACTGATTTTCTTTCTCATCATGATGTAACTTGTGGGGAAGTTTCCACTTCCATTCTGAAATCACTCTCTATGTTACGTGCAGGATGTTTTTATGAACATCCTTATGTGGTGGGAGGATTTCGATGGCAAAGTCCCTGCTCCAACTATTCTGAAACCTAAGCCTCTCTGGACTGGGAAACAAATATTTAATTTGATCATACCAAGACAAATAAATCTGTTAAGGTATTCAGCATGGCATCAAGAAGGTGAAAAAGGATTTATCACTCCTGGGGATACTCAAGTACGGATAGAAAAAGGGGAGTTACTTTCAGGCACCTTATGCAAGAAAACACTTGGCTCATCTAATGGAAGTCTCATACATGTTATTTGGTATGTTGTTTCTAGAACTTTTTCTGCATCATTTCTGCACTTTATGAGCTTTGAAAAGGTTCCTTTTTGTTTTCCAAAAATTCCTACCCAATTTATCAATATTATGCAGTGATGGTTGCGTGTCAGGTAATGAAAGATTCAGATAGCAAAATATAATACAAGGAATTTTGCATCAATTGGGTTCTTCAAAGTATTTTGTTTGACCTTATGTATAAGAGCAATAGCATAACTTTAAAGTTCATATTCCAAGGATTCATCTTATGTCAAATTGATTAATTTCATAATTGGGAGCAATAGTGAATATGTAAAGTTAAAAGGAAATTATTGTTCTAATTTATAGCACAATATTATGATTGAAGAAGTAGTATTCTGAAAAGAACTTGATTGAATTGTTAATGAAATCCACCTCTCTTTTCAATATCAAAGGATGTTTCTCTTTTTGGTATCAAAATGGATGCTTCTTGTTGCAGATAGAAGTTTCATTTTGTAATCAACGAAAATGTTACTAACTTTATTCCTATATACGTTTGGAAATGGATGTCTCTGAATTGGTTACTTCCCCCCCCCCCCCACCAACTTTATGTAGCTTCTTTTGTTGAATATTATAGCATCCTTGATATCCAAATATTCAATATGGTCCTTGGAACTAAAAACAATTGTTTATGGATTGTTATATGCACCACCATTGTGAAAGAGAAGGTTTTCCTAGCCTCCCATCATGTTGAACCATTTAGGGTTGTCAATTTTTGACACAATACGATAATCTGATACGAATACAGACGAAATTAATGGGTTGGTGTCAAGCCTTATCGGGTTCGGCAGGTTAACCCGATAAGAACACGAAATTATCGTGTCGGGTTCGGATTGTGTGCAGATTGGGTTCAGGTTACCCGATAACGAAAATATATAATATATTAATAATTCATATTTAGAAGTGAAGATAACTTTTAAATAATTTCAATAATATTTTGTATTTTCTTTAAATAAAAAAGTAAATATATTGTTTAAATTCGAAAATTATGTGTTATTGTTATTTTTATTATAATTTTATTATTTCTTATGTCTTTTTTCATATAACTTTAGCTTTTTTATTGTGTCGATAACGTATTGTGTCATTATCGTGTCTTTATCGTATTGTGTCAACACAAGAGTTATCGTGCTTGTGTCGTGTTCGGATTTAGTAGAACCTTAACTAGTTGGGTTCGTGTTTGACCTTAACAGGTTAGGTCGTTATCGGCTCGAGCTAATAACGACCTGACACACACGATTTGACAGAGAACTAGTTGATACCTTGAGAAGTGGGATCATAAGAAATATATTTATAAGGTTTATGATGGTGATGGCACGTGCTTTGTGCATATAGATGTTTTAGGGATATCCTTTAATATATGTTCCAGTATGTCATAAGAATGGTTCTGGAGAAGGGAGATGATTTTTTATTATCTTTATCATTAATAAAGTATATTATTGGTCCCAGGGAAGAGGTTGGTCCAGATGCAGCTCGCAAGTTTTTGGGACATACACAATGGCTTGTCAATTATTGGCTTTTGCAGAATGCTTTTAGCATGGGAATTGGTGATACCATTGCCGATCATGACACAATGACAAAGATCTCTGAAACTATTAACACTGCTAAGAATGAGGTAAATGAACTCATAAGGCTTTCAAACGAAAACCAATTGGAGCCTGAGCCGGGACGAACGAAGGTGGAAACATTCGAGAACAAAGTGAATCAGGTTTGTCAAAATGTGTGATTTTCTTCCGGCAGCTTGATGATTGATGCTTGACATATGTTTTGTGCCCTCAGGTGTTGAATAAGGCCCGTGATGATGCTGGAAGCAGTGCTCAGAAGAGCTTGGCAGAAAGTAACAACCTCAAAGCTATGGTCACTGCAGGATCTAAGGGAAGTTTCATTAATATTTCTCAGATGACTGCATGTGTCGGCCAGCAGAATGTTGAAGGCAAGCGAATTCCCTTTGGCTTTGTGGATCGCACACTACCGCACTTCACCAAAGATGATTATGGTCCTGAGAGTCGTGGTTTTGTGGAGAACTCATATCTTCGAGGATTGTCTCCTCAAGAATTCTTTTTCCATGCCATGGGTGGTAGAGAAGGTCTTATTGATACTGCAGTGAAAACATCTGAGACTGGATACATTCAGAGACGATTGGTGAAGGCTATGGAAGATATCATGGTTAAGTATGATGGGACTGTTAGGAATTCCTTAGGTGATGTGATTCAGTTTCTGTACGGGGAAGATGGTATGGATGCAGTTTGGATTGAATCACAGCCTTTGGAGTCGCTGAAGTTGAAAAAACCAGATTTCAATGACATGTACAAATACGAGATTGATCACCCAAACTGGAATCCTAATTACATGCTGACTGAAGCTGTGGAAGATCTCAAAACAATTCGTGAAATCCGCAGTGTGTTCGATGCGGAGGTTCAGAAACTTGAAGCTGATAGGTATCAACTTGGAACAGAGATTGCCACCACAGGTGACAATTCTTGGCCACTACCTGTTAACCTCAAGAGGCTTGTTTTAAATGCACAAAAGACCTTTAGAGTTGATTTCCGAAGGCCATCTGATATGCACCCAATGGAGATTGTAGAAGCTGTTGATAAGTTACAAGAAAGACTTAAGGTGGTTGTTGGTGATGATTATCTGAGTGTGGAAGCTCAGAAAAATGCTACTCTTTTCTTCAACATATTGCTTCGCAGTGCTTTAGCAAGTAAACGTGTTCTGAAGGAGTACAGACTTACCCGTGAAGCATTCGACTGGGTTTTAGGTGAGATAGAATCTCGTTTTCTTCAGTCACTTGTTGCTGCTGGGGAAATGATAGGATGTGTTGCTGCACAATCTATTGGTGAGCCAGCTACACAGATGACTCTAAATACATTTCACTATGCTGGTGTGAGTGCCAAGAATGTTACTTTAGGTGTACCAAGGTTGAGGGAGATTATTAATGTAGCTAAGAAAATTAAAACACCGTCGCTCTCCGTATATTTGAAGCCTGGTGTGAGCAAAACTAAGGAGAAGGCTAAAAATGTCCAGTGCGCTCTAGAGTATACAACATTGCGGAGTGTAACAGAAGCAACAGAGGTATGTTATGATCCAGATCCTATGAGCACTGTTATTGAGGAGGACTTTGAATTCGTGAAGTCCTATTATGAGATGCCAGATGAAGAGATTGACCCCGACAAGATCTCTCCGTGGTTGCTCCGTATAGAGTTAAACCGAGAAATGATGGTGGATAAGAAACTCAGCATGGCTGATATTGCAGAAAAGATCAATCTTGAATTCGATGATGATCTGACATGCATATTTAATGATGATAATGCTGAGAAGTTGATCCTTCGTATTCGTATCATGAATGATGAAGCCCCCAAGGGTGAGTTGAATGACGAATCAGCTGAGGATGATGTCTTCCTCAAAAAGATTGAGGGTAACATGCTTACAGAAATGGCTCTTCGAGGCATACCGGATATCAATAAGGTGTTCATAAAGAATGTCAAAGTGAATAAGTTTGATGAGAATGAAGGATTCAAGGCAGAGAATGAGTGGATGCTAGACACGGAAGGTGTTAATCTTTTAGCTGTAATTTGCAATGAAGATGTAGATGCAACAAGGACAACAAGCAATCACTTGATTGAAGTTATTGAGGTTCTGGGCATTGAAGCAGTGCGTAAAGCCTTGCTTGATGAGTTGCGTGTTGTCATATCATTTGATGGATCTTACGTGAACTATAGACACTTAGCAATATTGTGTGATACCATGACCTACCGTGGTCACCTGATGGCCATCACTCGTCATGGAATTAATCGCAATGATACTGGCCCCATGATGAGATGCTCCTTTGAAGAAACAGTCGATATTCTACTTGATGCTGCCGTGTATGCAGAAACAGATTACCTTAGGGGCGTCACTGAGAATATCATGTTAGGTCAGCTTGCACCTATTGGCACAGGTGATTGTGCCTTGTATATGAATGAAGAGATGCTAACACAAGCTATTGAGATCCCTCTTCCCAGTTATATGGAAGGTGGACTGGAGTTTGGCATGACCCCTGGTCGTTCACCCATCTCAGGAACCCCATTTCACGATGGCATGATGTCACCAAATTATATGCTGAGTCCAAACCTTAGGTTATCTCCTGTTTCAGATGCTCAATTTTCTCCATATGTAGGTGGGATGGCCTTTTCTCCTACATCATTTCCTGGGTACAGCCCATCATCTCCAGGATACAGTCCGACCTCACCTGGGTACAGTCCTACTTCCCCTGGTTACAGCCCTACTTCCCCTGGTTACAGCCCTACTTCTCCCACATATAGTCCTAGTTCACCTGGATATTCTCCCACGAGCCCTGCATATTCTCCCACCAGCCCTGCATATTCTCCCACCAGCCCATCATATTCACCAACTTCTCCTTCCTACAGCCCAACATCTCCTAGTTATAGCCCAACTTCTCCTTCCTACAGCCCAACATCTCCTAGTTATAGCCCAACATCTCCAAGCTACAGTCCTACATCTCCTAGCTACAGCCCCACTTCTCCAGCATACAGCCCAACATCTCCTGCTTACAGCCCAACATCTCCCTCCTACAGCCCCACTTCTCCCTCTTACAGCCCCACCTCTCCATCTTACAGCCCGACGTCGCCATCATATAGTCCAACCTCACCTGCCTATAGCCCAACCTCACCTGGATACAGTCCCACCTCACCAACTTACAGTCCGACATCACCAAGTTACAATCCATCAGCAAGGTATAGTCCTTCTCAAGCATATTCACCCACAAGTCCAAAGATCACACCTTCAAGTCCGTACAGTCCATCTTCTCCAAGTTACAGGTAACTTTTGGCAAAACTATTTTAATTATTGCTCTTCATGATTGCAAACTACTAAATACTTGGCTAAATGTATAAAAGTTATGATATTGTTCCTACTGTATGGCTCACATGAAAAGCTATGCAACACAATTTATTTGTTAGTGAAAAAGTGAGTTTTATTTGGAAGATAAATGATAATCATTGCTTAAGTGGATTTTCATTACTCATGTAATCATATGCCTGAACAACTTGAAGTTAACTATACTGTTTGATTGATCAAGTTGATCCCTGCCACATTTTGTTTTTTATGATTTGGGTCATGGTTTGACATGCTATGTGCTGTGGCTGCAGCCCGACATCGCCTTCATACTCTCCTTCTAGTCCAAGTTGTAGTCCAAGCAGGTATGCTCCCCATTGCATATTTGCTTTCTTTTCTATTCTGTTTCTTACCATAGCTTCCCATATCAGAACAACTACAAGTTGCTTGGTGCACCTTGTATTCCTAGTCATTTGATTTCTGGCTTTGTGTATATGATGGTAATTTAATATTGCTGGTGTAAATGAGACTAAAAAGTGAAGGTGAGAATATTAAGCCTCGACACATCATGACGAAAGATATAACGTTTGGCTTCCACGGTTTTACATGATATATCCTCGTTTTTAAGAATCCAAAAGTACCTTGTCATCTAATTGTGTTCATTGTTTTCTTTCATTAAGTCACGGCACTACCATTCATTTTACGTCAATAAGAAAAATAGATAAAGTTGATAGTTCATACTTACACATATGCTGAGATGGATTATGTGATTGAGTGATTCTGTCCTTATCTTAGATGTCATACTCCAGCTTTTCCTTCATAAATCTCTATACCTGTTACAAAATATGAAAATGAATTTAAAATCTTGACAAGAAGAAAATGCAGTAGAGTATTATTATGGCAAGCCACATTGTTTGTCAACTTATTATTTGATTAAAAAAAGAACTTAATATCCAATTAATGTTCTGGTTATGATTGATTTATAGGGGTCTTATTGCTTATCATTTTCAGACCTATTTTCCCTTCCAACGTAATATATTTACTAATTCACATGACTGGCATCCTTACTACTACCATATGAATTATTAAATCACATTCACCTCATATGTGGCTCCAGACTTCATGTATATACTGTTACCACTAGCATCGATCTTTACTGCAAGATTGTTTACAGTATATGAACTCTCTAGCTAACTTCTGAAATATGATATTTCAGCCCGTACAGTTCAGGAGCAAATGCAGGCTATAGTCCAAGCTCTCCACAGTATAGGTGAGTGCCAAAGTTCTCACTGTCAGATGAAAGTTTACTTGAATTTAATTCGATCCCGCCTTTCTTTCTTGTTTGGCTCGTCTGCAGCCCCAGTGGTGGATACTCTCCCAGTGCGCCAGGGTACTCCCCATCATCAACCAGTCAATTCTCAACCCAAATGGATGACAAGGACGACAAGAGTGTTAAGGATGACAAGGGCAACCGGTGAAGGGCAGTATGGTTTCTTGACTGAGCATGCAAATTATTGTTTTTGTTTTCATAAGATATTAACTGTATTACATATAAATGTTTACATTTAATTATAAGTTGGGATGAATCTAAAGTTTTATTTCTCTCTTTCCTTAGTTCATCTATGTCGACATGCGACAAAGAACCTATAATTTGTTTCATTTGGTGCAGGTATTCGTCGTGCTAGCTTCTAATGCTGAAGATCGCTCTGATAAGGAGGTCGATTGCAACAATTTGATTGCATAGCTCTACTACGTCACTTGGACAATAACCATTTTACCAAAGTTGTAGTCTTAAATGGAAGACTTGACTTGGTCAGAACTATTTCTAGCTTCGATCTCCTTGAGATCTTATTGAGGACACTTTTCGAAGGGGAAATCTTCTGCTATGAATTTAGGTTGCACTTTCTTGTTATAATCTCAAAGCAAGGACGAGTCATTCATTTCTCCTTATTTTCATATCTAATATTTCTTGTTTTCACTCCAAATTATGCATAAACTAAACTAGGGTGGAAACGAGGAATAAAACAAAATTTCAATATCTTATCTTTTTATAACGAGCAAACATCTGCCGTAATCATCGTTAAATCTCTTAGAGGAATCATCCTCAAGCACATTTTAATTTTTGATTGGTTGATTTTGTAGTTCAGTGAATTGGTTGTACGATATGATCTAATGGATACGTCTTGTGATATTTAGATCATTTTCTGATTCAACTTGTAATTTTGACCCCACTTATATAAACGTTCAATGGATGAGCCTATTTTTCTTTTTTCTTTTTTTTCCATATTCCTATGTACGCAGGCACACACGTGATGTTTCAAATTCTATCCACATCCAAAAAATGCAAACCAAAACCTTGGGAAAAAGATCTATAGATGTTATCTGCCCATTTTAAGCTAATCAAATATACTTTTGGAGAAAGTTGAAAGTATGTTGGCCTATACTGTATGGCTCCGGAAGTGGAAAGTTGTACAATCTCGTTTGGAGCATAGGTAGGAATTAGCACACATACCCTAGAGTTGTAAGTACAAATATTAAAGTACTGCAACCCAAGTCCAGGTAACAAATATTAAATGTTTGTTTAAAAAAATAAGAGTGATGTATTTTGAAAATATATATATTTTTTAAATTATGATACTATTCCCATCTTGTTTAATATACAGTCGCCAGTCGGCTCTATTCTCTATATGGGTCCATTCCCAAAATGTAAAGAGGCCCGGCCCAGCCCAGCCCAGCCCACTAATAATATACATATATTTTCCTTTTTTAAGCAAATTATACTCCAAAGATAACGAATACGCAAATGGTAGTAATACGAGTAATAGTATATACTCCTATAATATAATAATCAAATAAGAGGAAAATCAAATCACATCAAATAGTAGTAGATACATGAGCTCCAAAGAACTTAACTAACTAACAAAGAAATCCGCAAATTGCAGATTTAACTCTCACTTTGTCCTCGTCGTTTTCTCTCTCTCTACTACCTGCACTGCGGCTAGGGTTTTCACCAAACCCTACATCCTCTTCCTCCTCTTTCTACGTTATCCACCATTCCTAGATCTCCTATCTCCGTGCACGGCGAAAATGAGCCAACGGCGTGATTAGGGGTTACACTCCGCGAGCAATCTGAAAGCTAGGGGTTTGCTATCGGTGCTGTGGGAGGACCAATGGCCACTGCCAATCCTTTTGACTTGTTGGGGGACGATGACGCTGAGGACCCATCGCTGCTGGTAGCTGCTCAGCAGCAGAAGACTGACCCCAAGAAAACCGCTGCTCCTTCGGCTGCGGGAAAGCAGCCGCCGCAAAGTAAGACGCCCGCTCCCGCTAAGCTTCCTACGAAACCTCTTCCACCGGCGCAGGCTGGTGAGAGCTCTAACTCCTCCCCCGATATGTATGAGAAGTCTTTAATGCGATTTGTAGCATTTATGTTTTCCTTCCCTCTCCTGCTATGTGTAATCAGGACAAATGGTTTCGGAGATTCAAGAAAAATTTTATTTAGTGTTTCCGAGCAAAAAATATCTTTAATCGGGATAGGGAACTTCCCAAATTATTAGACTTGCTAATATTTGTGTATGAATTTTCTTCTTACATGATATCGGATCAAAGTTACAGTCTTTCCTTGCATTTTTGGTGGCTATGAAATAGAATTGGTATTTGTCTCTGCTCCAGAACTTTGAATTATATTGCTATGATGGAAAACTTTATTTATAGTTCGCTGGGATCACATTATTGCGCCAATGTGATATTTTGCGTTGCCTGGAGGAAAATCTTGGTTGGAAAATGCGAACATTCTCAGAAATCTGAATGCTTGTCTAGCTAATATTTCATTTTTATGATGTAATTGATCTCATTTATTGGCTTTATCATTGTCTGGAATATAGAGATAGAAAATAATTGGTAGCTAAAGAGCCTGAAACTTCAAGGATGCTTATGGTAGATGTTTCTTAAGGTCGAATAGAACGTATGTAATATGTTTGTATTTCTGGTGCCCCTTGAACTTATTTTACATCACTACCTGAAGGTTCTCTACATGCGTCAGCGTCACTCATGCCACCATTTTGTGTCCTGTACACGAAAACTGATCCGATATAATTGTTTTATAAGTGTCCACAGATCCTGGCTTTAGTTTTATGAACTATCGTTTGCAGTTGCAGTTATTAACTTATTATATAATATCTTTATTAAATCTATAGCATTTGTCTATTTGTAGTTTTATGTTTCAACTTTTAACCACAAACTAGCGTGCATACATTATCTGACCCTTTTAGTATCTTTGAGTAGTCAGAGAATCAAAATCTGAATTTGCAAGGGGTGGTCGTGGTGGAGGGCGTGGTCGTGGCCATAGCAGTGGTGGTGGGCTTTACAGAGACTCAGCCCAAAGCAACCATTCTTATGGAAACAGAGAGTTGTCTGTTGGTAGACCTGATGAGGCTGATGCTGGAAAGTTTTATGAAAGACGTGGTAGTTATGGTGGACCTCGTGAGACTTTCCGAGGTGGTAATCGTGGTGGTTTCAGCAATGGAGAAATGGGAGATGGCCCTCGTAGGCCATTCGATCGCCGTAGCGGAACTGGTTATAGGTAAAAATTATTCTATGTTGGCTTGTTCTCATTTTGTGTTTTTGTTTGGATAATTGCTTACCTCAAAGTAAATTTTTGTGCAGAAATGACACAAAACGAGAAGGAGCTGGCCATGGGAACTGGGGAACTCAGACTGATGAACCAATCCAGTGAGGATTCCTTACCTTAATAAACCCTTGTACTCTTTTACTATGGTTGTCATATTGCGTTAGCCATTAGGTTTGTTTGTCTAATGACCATATATCTGTAGTGCTACTGAGAGCATTGTTACTGATGGTGAGAAAGCTCCGGATGTTGAGAAGCCGGAAGGAAAGGGTTCTGCTGATGCTGCAGATGGAGAGAAGGAAGATTCCCAAAATGAAGTTGAGCAGAAGGAGCCTGAGGATAAGGTGAAGGGACAGATTATAGAATATGTTGCTCGCTAGTAATTTTATAGAGAGCTATTGGTTAACATTGCAATTTGGTTAACTCTTGTAGTTAGAAAATAAGTTCAAATCAACTTCCTTTATTTTTATTTTTATTTAAATTTAAATTTTCATTCCAATACCACCACCATTAGGTTAGGGGTTTAATTTAAATGTTTATTAATCAAAAAAAATATGTGTGTGTGTGTGACCTACTTCCTTATCAGTTGATGTCATTTTAAGCCTGTCTTTTATTTGACATAGTTCTTTAATATTAAATTGACTAGGAAATGACATTGGAAGAGTATGAGAAGGTTCTGGATGAGAAAAGAAAGGCTCTGCAGGCCCTTAAAACTGAGAGCAGGAAGGTTGATGTCAAAGAGTTTGAATCAATGCAGCAACTTTCAAACAAGAAAGCTGGTGACGGTGTTTTTATCAAACTGGTATATTACTTATCACCTTCCAATAGAATGAAGTAATCCTTCTTACTTCTATGCAGTTGATTTATAATTTTAGCTCCAAATTTATCAGTTTAAATTTATGTTGCAAAATGTTTGTGCGCTGGTATTAACTCAATTTTAAATGATTCATTCATTCAGGGTTTTGAGAAAGACAAAAAGAAAGATATAGCTGAGAAAGAAGAAAGGACCAAAAAGGTTTGTTTCATATAGTAAGCATGCGTAGTTTGGCTAGCAATAAATTTCAAGCAGTTAAATTGGTTGATGGTCATCCATATTAACACAATCTACTTGATAGATCGTGCAAGTTTTTATGTCCGCTGTTATTTTATATTTACCACCTTATAACCAATTATATAACTGTTGGTATATGACTTAACAAGCACATTGTTTTATGAAGTGATTTTAAAAATGAATCCGGCTACTAATTCTAATATGCACATTACATATAGTGTTATCATCGAGATTTGCCAGAGGATAGTCTCATACAGTGCATCAGGTTGCTGGTCTTAAATTTCCATCCCATCATTTTTTATTTATTTGCGTTTCAGTCTGTGAGCATCAATGAATTCCTGAAGCCGGCTGATGGCGAGAAGTACTACAATCCTGGTGGTCGTGGACGGGGTCGTGGACGTGGTGGCCTTAGAGGTGGCTATGGTGGAGTGAGTGAAGCGAATGTCAAGGCACCTGCCATCGAGGATCCTGGGCAGTTCCCTACATTGGGTGGGAAATGAGTTCGTTGTCATTTCCCAAACCCATTTTATCGCATACTGAACCATTCCCAAACACCAGGTTGAGCAGGAGTATAACTGGAATAATGTTACGTGTATTCAAAAAGTTTTAAGCTTAAAAATGTATATCTATGTCGTCTCCTGTAGTATTTTCCTCTAATCCTATGCTGTGTTTTCAACAGGTAGTATGTGGAACCTTTACCGTTTAATTTTTATGATTCTCCGGATTTTTTGTTACTCAGTTTTGTTCTGAATATGGCAAGTTTTGTCACGTCTATTTGTGAGAATGGCAAGATATACCTCTTTCTTTATTATTAATAAATTTCCTTTGTTGAGTACCTGAATGTTTTATGCATTGCATCGAGAAAAAACAGCTTCGAAAGGCATTAAACTATAGTATTACTGTTTTTAAAACAATATATAAATTAATATACTAATCATTTATCCATATTATAATATATTTCTAAATTTATAAAGTTCATCGGACTCAAGGTTGTTAATTTATAGGGATCTTAAAGTTTTGAAATTTATGATTATCTTCTTTTTTTTTGTCTTTTAATAGCCTTTTCCTTTCACATTTCTTTATTCCAGTTAAAATTTTACTAAACAAATCTTGTGGAGATCATAGAACCATTTATATCTACCTAGAATATTTAAGATTAGAGTATAATGCAACTTCCTAAAACATAGTAATTTTATTCAAATAACAGTTGGGTTTGGTTTAAAAACAAATCGAAAGAGTTGTTTGTTTCTTTTAACATTGGAATTTACGGTGAAGCTTAATGCGAATTAATTAATTGTGAAATGATTGGACGTTCTCATAATTGTATTCTCAACTACCAAAACTGAAAACGAATAAATATGAATATTTTGAGGGGTAAACTAAAGGCTAAAGTAAAGTAAAGAGGTTGAGCAGCAGCTCAGCTCAGCTCAGCTCAACAAGAAGAAAATACAAGGAATAGTGCATTTTGCCCTAATTGCATTGATCTGGTCAGCCCACCATCTCCTCATTTTCACGTTTCCTTTTAGTTTTATTAGTACTACTTATATGATACACCACATCTATTCTCTGCAAGGAATAAGGATTACTCTTGCAGAAATAATATTCGATAGATCGGAATTTTTCGTCGTTGATTTGTTCGATGGCTTCTAAGAGAATACTGAAGGAGTTGAAGGATTTGCAGAAAGACCCTCCTACTTCTTGCAGCGCTGGTAAAGTTTCTCTCCTTTTTGGGTTTCATTAATCATTATCCGTTCGGTGTTTTTACCTTGATTTTTCATGTATATTAGTGTTAGAAGTGGGAGTTTGAAGATTGGGCTGTGGGTCTCTTTACTTCTGTTCGTCTGTTGTTTTGGACTGTTTGTTTCATGTTTGAAAAGTTATCATGTATCATGTAATCCATAGTGATATGAGCTATTATGATGTTTCATGCTGAAGAAGGGCAGAAATATTTCTTCTCGGCACATAATTTATGTTTTCTAGTATCAACGAATTGTTTGCTAGCGTTTTATTCGAGTTATTTTGGTTTTAAAATTTGAAGAAACCTAATATTCCCTCCATCCCATTAATTAAGACTCATTTTCCATGTCTAATCGAGTTTACCGTGATTGTGGGAAGGTAATTAAGTTTGTTTTTTTGATGTGTTCATGTTTAATCGAGTTTACAGTGATTGTTTCGTGGGTTGTTATCCAGGAAAAAAGATGGTCATAATCTCAATTTATGTGTAACCTGATTATATATGTTATTGGGTTTGTTTATAGACAGTATAGGCTTATTATATGATATGAAGACTTTTCGAAAAAGGTAAGCTTGATATTGTAATCAGTCAGTTCTCAGTTATGTCTATTCAAATCTTTACTGCTTTCTGAACTGTATAGTAGATCATAAAAGAACTGTACTCTCTTCGTCTCGTATCGTAGTAACCTAATTATGACTTGTACTATATGTTGGTAACTGTAAAAGCCAAGAATGGAGATAGATGTTTTACTATGATGTCTATTACTTTATGTGCTTTACTATGATTGCTGGATGAGGATGTTATATGTTTCTTGCTTGTTTGGACAGGACCTGTTGGTGAAGATATGTTTCACTGGCAAGCAACTATAATGGGACCGCAAGATAGTCCATATGCTGGAGGAGTTTTTCTAGTCACAATCCATTTTCCCCCTGATTATCCATTCAAACCTCCAAAGGTACTGAAGCAAATAATTTTGTTAGTGTTTTTTTTAATTATGCACATGAAAGGTACTTCTTCATGGCATTTCTTCCGTAGGAGGACCTTTACTGCTATACCCACGGATGGCTCTGATACCATTTGTAATGTTGTGAATTTTTGATCTCATGAAAATTTGGCCAAACAATGTTATGATGGCCTAGCAGAACAGCTACCAACTAGACATTCACTCTAACGTTGGCAAAATGGTCAACTGAAATTTCTAATAGAGTCCATTGAACCCGTGTTAATCTCTTACCTTCTACTGTCCCGGTTGATTTGGACAACTGGACATACAATAAAAAGGCTAGTGATTTCTAAATATGCTTAATGAGCTGATAGCAACTTAAATTATCATTTTTGTAAAACATAATTGAGTGAAAAGCATTTGCTAGCGGAGCCCTTGCTTTCAGTAATCGAGCCTGATATCCACCCTGGGTTATTTCACTGGAATGGTCTAGTGGAAGAAGGAACCTGACAAGGATGTTGGATCTCGAATAGGGGAAGATTATAATGCATCACTTAGTTGGCAAAGAAAGAGGTTAAAGGTTCACAAGTAAGCTCAACAAGTCACTCTAGTAACTAAAGTTAGCCATTTTAACAATTTTGGGTTGCCACATAGAGTCACAGGTAGCCTTAGCAGGCGATAAGTGTTATTTATTATATGGACTTTCCACAATGAATATTGTATTTGGTCACATGTTTACACCCACATCATGTGAAGTGTCGATAATTGATTTGTGTATGGTATTGGAGTTAGAGGTTGGATGCTCTAGTGATGACCTACATGACAGAAATTTGAGGATGTCTTGTTGGAAATGGAAAATTAGATGTATTGTTTATGGTTTTATTAGCACGCATAAGATTCAACTTCCTCCCACTACAATTTCTAGAACAATTTTTTTGTAATTTTCTTCTTGTCGACATTTAGGTAAACTATTGGTTTGGTTTAGCTTGTTTGATTTGAAAGTCAAAATCTTGATGATATTGAACTAGTTGTAACTAATAAGTTTATTAGGCATGTGAATGTGGCAAAATAAGTTTTCGGTTAGACCTAATTACAAAATTCCAAAATCATATCTTAACCTTTTTATTTCAGTTCTGAAAACGTGCAACCATGAATATGTGAATGATGCTTGCAGGTTGCATTCAGGACAAAAGTCTTTCATCCTAACATAAACAGCAATGGTAGTATTTGCCTTGATATCTTGAAGGAGCAGTGGAGCCCTGCCTTGACTATTTCGAAGGTAGTATTTGCCTTGATATCTGCAAGTTTCTTTCATAATTTGGATTCCACAGTGAACTTCATTAAAAGTGCAATAACAACCATGGTGATGACTCATGAGCATTTGTACCGCCCACCCTCTCACGTTTCTCAATCTGGTTTGAGATGAAAGCATTGATTATGATAGTTGCAATGGGGTTCTCCTTACAATTTAAATTGGCATGTTTAGTTTAGATAGTTGATCATGTTTTCCTAATTGTAGCATATGCACCAAGGGTACACAAATTTGATTTCTAGCAATTAATCTAATATACGATCTTCATCTTGGAACTAGAAACCGGTATAGGTAATGGCAAACCATCATTTAAGTAGTTTCATGGTTGCTATCCCAATGTAAGGATGGTAGATTGAGAATTATCATACTTCGTTAGTTAGTGACTTTGTACCAGAATGAATTGTCTACCTACACCCTAGGCAGGCTGCATTTCAAATTTTTCTGAATAAATATAGTTGAATAATATATCCTCAGGTGTTGCTCTCAATCTGTTCACTCTTGACGGATCCAAACCCAGACGATCCTCTAGTGCCTGAGATTGCTCATATGTACAAGACAGATAAGGTTAAATATGAGCAGACTGCAAGGAGCTGGACCCAGAAGTATGCCATGGGCTAGTTTTATTGGATACTCAAGACTGTGGAAGTGATAACTGATAAACCAAACGTGGCTGCTATCTTTTGTTATGAAATGGAGGGGTTTTAAGTTATTGCAATATTGAGACAAGAGTTCCGGTTTCAATTAATCACTCGTGGAATTATCGTTTTGGACATTCTAAATGATGTCATTTGTTTCTCTAATTTGGACTGACAGACAATCTTGAGTGTTTTGCTTGACTAGGAAAACTGGAAGTAATAGCATCCAATGCAACTGTGTTCAAGTCCTACCACATATTTCTTTCATTCAGCTCTCACTCTTGATTCACATGAAAACTAGTATGGTATAATTTATGATATGCTAATGTAAACATTAGTGTTTGCTTATATAATTTCTAATTGATAGTCACGAATCTTGATTAGGATATTGTGAATATGAAACAGAATGGTGGCTCGAACTGGATTACGAACTCATAAACAATGTAATACACGTCAAATTAATGTGTAAATTAATTGGAAATTTAGAATAACATCATCCATAGGAATCACAAATACCAACCCAAATTCAGTGTGATAAAACTACCCCCAACAAATTTGGTTGGAATCGAACCTGCTAGATTAAGATATAGTATTTCCTACTTTCTAGTAGTGTCTATTCCGATGCCAAAACAAAAGGAAAAAAAGTAAATATTCTTCGAATGTTATTACTATGAAGTATTCATCCCTCTAAAAGAAGATATAGAAAGAATTCTAGATTATATGTTTGTTACCTCAAATCAACCGTTTCGTTTCTCCTCAATTTAGCTTTTACTATATGCTTAGTCAGATATATCACACATGATCTCGTCCTACTTAACAAACAAGCACTCTATAATTATTTACTTAAGTAACACTAGTTTAAGAGGATCGTACTATTTATTGAAACACAATGAAGGTAGCAAAATAAATAAATCAATTAATTAATTATAAAAAAAGGGCCTCAAGGTGTAGGGTCTAACCTAACTTTAAAAGGACGAAATTGGTCCATGCTTGCCAACATCTCATGTGATTAATTTGCCTCTCTCTTCTTTTCTTCCTTCTTATAGGCTTCTTGCATATGATATTTCATTATTGCTGTAGGAGTTAGATAACATGCATGTTATCAAACATAAAGTAAAATCCTTTGTGATAGAGCTAAAAGTTATAACAACATACCTTTACCAAACTACTCAAATTTGTTTAATTACAAACACATCATACCTTGTTATGGGAAACTATTCCCTCAAACACTAGTAAAGCTTAAGGTACACAGACTAATTTTTTAAATAGTGTCAAGTCAAGTCAAAGTGTAAACATTTTCATGGAGGAGTAATATATTTTACATTATTTATATTAATATAATTATTTTTGACCTATCTTAGGTCAGAAAGTCTAGCTATAGGTAGGTAGGCTCCTAAAGTGATATTAGATGTTTTGGTAGATTGAATTGAATATCAGTACCTATATCATGATGAAGTTTTATAGAGGATATTAGATTAGATTATTAGAATAGAGTAAAAGTTAGGTCTTAGTTTGATAGATGTTTTATTAGGTAAAAAGAAATGAAAGGAATGTTAACTTGCATAACCTAAAAATATTTATGTAATTGACGCCTGTTAATGTCTAAAACTTAATTTTCATGTTCGAGTATTACGTAACGCTTCTATGTTTAAACAGAAGGAAAAAAGAAAAGAAAAAGAAGAGGTCTGTTCCTCTGAGACTGTGTAGACGACGAGGAGATTGTTTTCATTCCGGATTCGTTCCACATTTCCCTTCATTTTCTCCAGATTTTATTTTCATCCCGTATTTCCGCGGCTCAAATCGGATTTCAATACGCTTGTCATACTAGGAGATTGTTTTCAATTTTCGGGGGGAAAAAATAATATATTAAGAAAATAGTAATACAAATTATCAATTGATTGAATACGGCATAGTGGCAGTCAGGGAATGGACGATAGAGGCGGAGGAGAATCGTTTGTTGCTGTGAGGAGAATTTCAAACGGCCTCGATCGCGAAAGCGCATGCCATTCCACTTCTGGTAAAGTTCTTTTGTTATCTCTCTATCTCCCCCACCCATTGTCCACCTAACTCTGATATCTGCCGTTATCTCTTGAATGCGAGTGTGCTTCTTATCACTGGTTGTGTATGGTTCTATATGCAAGTGTGCGGTGATTGTGTGGTGATTCTGGATCTGTGAATTGAAAACAAATACGTCAAGTTATGCCTACTTGCTTTGAGATTTTTGGTTAGTTTTCCTGTTTCGGATTGTTGTTTTCATTTTCCTTTGTCGAATTCACGTTGACTATATATACCTATATATATGTGTGTGTAATTTGTTAGATCCATGGAAAGGTTACAGTTTTACACATTTAATTTATTGATCAATTGATTTGTGCTTTATCTAGGAAAGATCACAATATTCATATCATTTATAGTTTCCATTGAATTTTGATATAATACTTTTACATTTTACTTAAAATTGTAGACTTTAATAAGAAAGAAGAGGTTGCAAAGCGGGGTTTGGCTAGGAGTAGTGGGGTGAGATGATTAGAAAAGGAAGAACAAAAGTTACAAAAGAATAGAAAAGGTGAAAAACAGACTTTGAATGGTGGAAGAAAGCAGAAGTGTGTATATCTATATACTAGTATAGATGAACTTATATTTAGCTCATATGCAAGCTTACTAATTATAATAATAAATTATGTAGCTTTATTATTTTAGTTTTTAGTAAAAATAACAATGACAAGTGTACACGCTGAGATCAACTTTTATTTCATTAATAGTTATGTACACATTCTATGATCTGACTTGTCAGCATTTATTTTAATATCATAATCATGAGCGCTATATTCGGGATACTATTGCTGAATTCACATTATTAGACATTACTTTTTTTTCTCTATTGTTATACCATTCTCTCTTTTGAGCAATATTACAGTTTACATTTAGAAAGTTTTAGTTGAATAGTTATTTTGTTTCACTGTGTAATTGTGTGTGTGTGTGTGTGTATATATATATCTTTCAGTACTACTGAAGTTATTCATGTCCATTGTCCAGTGATGATGTGCTTCATGGTGATATCTTACAGTAGTTTTATTGTTCTTTTCTATCTTATACATTGTATATAACTGCACAATTTTTTCTTTACATAAACTCATTAATCAGTTATTCGTTGAGTTTATTAACAACCTCTCTTTAACACCTGTATTTCCTACTGGACTAATGACTAAAAATATCAACTATTTGCTTCACAAAGAAATTATTGATGTCTGGTGCTCTTTTTCTTTTGTGAGCAATCATAGTTTGTCTGTGTTGAATTTGAATTTCTGCATTACTGCTAAAGGAACTTCTAACTTGCTTCTGGTAGCAGCATTATTTAGTGTTTCTTGTAGTAAAAATTACCATTAAGTTACACTTAAACATTGTAAAGAACTGCTTTGTGAGGTTTTGTAGCACCTGCACTCTTATTACTATATACTCAAGTAGAAATATGAAAAAACATAGACATGAAATCGCTGGGCGTAATTATCTTTAGCTGCATTTTTGAATCGAACCAGCTCTGTGAATATTTTTCTTTTTATCTTAGCGGAGGTTGTCACCGGATCAGCTGCATGGCTTGGCAGAGGACTCTCATGTGTTTGTGTTCAGAGAAGAGATAGTGATGCTCGCCCATCATTTGATTTGACTCCAATTCAGGTAATAATATGCTCAGTTGAAATATCTTATTTTTATTTCATTCATGCTGAATGTGTTTTAATTTTAGTTCATCCATGTTGAATATGCTCTATAATGTTTATTGTTTGAAATTTTAAGGTGAACGAGTATATCTATAATTGATACAGAATGTTGAATTTTATTTTTAATGCATTTTTAAGGTGAACGAGTATATCTATAATGTTTATTGTTTGAAATTGTATAGGCTGCTCCTTGTATCATGCATTCATACCTGATGATTCTACTACATAATTTTTCAGGAAGAATGCCTAGATAGGCTGCAGAATCGATTAGATATTGCCTATGATGGTTCTATCCCAGAACATCAGGTATATCTCCTGAAGCTAATGCATAAAGTTCATTAACATATATATGAGGAGTCTTATAGTGTTTTCTTGATCCATATTGATAGGAAGCTTTGCGATCATTGTGGCGGGATGCCTTTCCTGAAAAGGAACTCCATAGTTTGATTTCCAATCAGTGGAAGGAAATGGGTTGGCAGGGAAAAGATCCATCAACAGATTTTCGGTATAAAATCCTTTCATCTTTTCAAATACTTCCATCTTTATGTTTGACACATAACTGCTCACAACTAACATATGGCATACCGTGATAGGGGTGGAGGTTTCATATCACTCGAAAATTTGTTGTATTTTGCGAGGAATTTTCCGGTACGCATGCAGATCACTCACTAGTCACTAGCTTCTTACTCTATTTCTTATGGCAGTCAGTGCACCCATATGCATATTCTTGGATCAAAATGTATATAACAATTTTATATGCTTCTAGTTCATAATTACAAAGACATCTTTGTACGGGGTTTATTAATATTAGGTAAGTTATAATTGGTTTTGTTTGTGTGGCCTGACAATTATATTCTCTCAAATACAAATTTCTCTTTCCAACTCAAATTGGTCCTAGTATAAAATTCTTGGTTCTTATACTACTTAAACCTCTTTGGTTCTCGCAAATAGCAGGGTCTGTTATCTAACCCCAGTTTTTTCCTAGAAGATGGGTATATCAGATTTTTGCCCTGGAACTTACCATATTTTTTTTTTTACTTTCTAGAAATCCTTCCAGGATCTTCTTCGTAAGCAGGAGGGAGATCGTGCATTATGGGAATACCCATTTGCTGTAGCTGGGGTCAACATCACATTCATGCTGATTCAGATGCTTGATCTCGAAGCATGTGAGTTTTTGAATGTGAATAGTAAAAAATTGAATAGATAAAGACTTTCCCGAACTCTGTATTTCTATTTAAAATTGTAATTAAAATAACTATATATATTTTTTATCAGAACTAAGTTAAAGTAACCATATCTGTACTATTAAGTATTGAGTTTAATCAGGTCAACTTGTTGTATTCTTTTTATGTCTTGCTTGCTTCAGACAATGTTAATCGAATTTAGAATATATATATTTATTTCCAAGTGATCCTTAAAATGATTGAATTATATATTTCTACCTGGAATGACTCAGTTGTCCATGCTGAGGCAATTAGTATCATACACCTGAAGGAACCATAACTAGTTAGCAATCCCGGTAAACATGTGATAAAAGTATTACTGTTGCTCATCAGATCTTGTTTTGCTACGCCTTTGCAGTTAAGCCAAGGACGCTTGTGGGAGCAACCTTCTTGAAATTTCTTGCTGGTAATGCTTTAGCTTCATTCTCATCTTTGAAGAGAGCTTCTTTTGTTAACTTTTCTGTTTTGAGGAGTATATGTTTACAAATAAATGAATATGCTTTCTTGTTATTAATGGAGAAAGCTTTTCTAATTCTTTTGCTCTACAGAAAATGAATCAGCATTTGACCTTCTATATTGTATAACGTTCAAGCTAATGGACCATCAGTGGCTCACAATGCGTGCTTCTTACATGGATTTTAATGTAAGTTTCCATTGGAACTCTAGATTTGAATTGTATATCTTTAGTGGCTTCAAAGGCTTCAAGTATAATTTTGTCAATCATCATCTCTTTTAATATGTTGGTGTTATATTGTATACTCAGGCTGTGATGAAAGCTACTCGACGTCAACTTGAGAGTGAGCTTCTGGAAGAAGATATCAGATCCCTAGAAGACTTACCCTCATATAAACTTCTTAGCAGATAGTGGAATAGGTAGACTTATTGAGGTTTTGGATGAACGAGTAGGACTGCGCATTCATCTCCCGATGCTGAATTGATCTACCGCATTCTATCCTCCTCCAATCAACCCTGTTTGGCGTACTTCCCTGCAATTTGGTAGGTTATTTGGCCAAGAATCCAAGCAGATTATCTTAATGCAATAAAGCAAGTTAGCTCTAACTTGCTTTTGAGTAGCAAAATCAGGAAGTGTATCGATTGTTTTTGTGTTTTATTTTCTTCCTTTTTACTCTTATAAGGATACGTATTTGTTCATAATCGTTAGTAACAGTAATATTGCGAGCCATCATTGTTTGAAGGAAGGCAAACAGGTATTAATTAGCATACACACGTTCCATGAACCTGTTTTTTTTTATTTTTTCACTTTCACTAATTTTTAGCTGAAATTAAGCTAAACCCAGTTCAGATATTCAAATGTTGTTTGGTTTCCCATCCACGCCTGCCTCTTAACAGATGATGAAATGAAACTATAACCAATATAAACATCATATTTCTTTTGCAAAAACCTTTTATCTTTTTCTCCATTTATGGCCCCAAGATATTCAATGGATGAAATGCCTTTACAAGGAAGAAATCCAAAGAGTGAAAAGATATGTAATTGTTGCTTAAATAAGTAGGACAGAACGTCAATACCAACGAACAGACATGAGCTGATCAAACCAAACGTGAAAGGAAATTTACTTAACAATCAGATTACTATCAAAAATTGAGGTTCAGGAACTCGTGGGAAAAATATACCTTTCTTCTCAAACCTGCCAATGATCTCTCGTACGGTACCTGAACCCACACACAAAACCACATATGGTTATGTATTCTAAAATCTTTACCAAATTTATTTACAAAAATCTGACAAAACCAAATGATTTTTGCATGGCAATAACTTGATCATATTGTTTTTTCCACTGTATTTTTTTTTTATATTTTATCAGTTCATGTGCAATTGATACATGTATATATATATGTGTGTGTGTACAAAAATATATTGATGCATTTCAATGTTGTAAAACTGAAACAAATTTAACAGAAACTATAGAAAATTATAAAAATGGTTAATATATATGCGGCGGATTTGATATATATACGCTAGATGCAGTGCAAGTTGGACATACAATAGTATTCATGTGACTGCAATTTATTTAGATAATAATAATATACTTCAAAATTTTGAGTGTATGGCATCGTTAGTAGTGTGTGGTGATGGATGAGTACACTCACAATGATGACATTTGGAAAACTTTTGATGGGTAATTGATTGTTGCATGGAATTCAGCACAAAGTATATTGTTTTAATGTTTTTGCCCCCTCACCTCAATTTCTTGCTTCTACTTTTAATCTCTAGCTAGCTAATTCATCTTATTGATATTTTTAATATCTAATTTGTATGTGGACGTGATCATAAGATTGTTGGATATGCCTCTTCATGCTTACCGTTTTGAAATGAGAGGAATGTGTAAATCCTTGATCGATATATAAAACTTATCACTTAGTTCTTGATCATATATACATAAACCGATATTTGCAAAGTACTAAGAGTAAATTGGAATGAGAGGAGTGTGTTTGTGAGCTTATAATCAATAATATTCCTATTAAGAATTATTAATTATATCAATTTTGGAATGTACGATGTGAACTTGATGCACCAGCTGAGTCAGAAACATGTAGAAATATGTAACCAATCCAAAAATTATTCATCCATTACATTAAAAATCATTATTATTTAAAGCTTGAAATAATTTTTTAAAACTTTTTTATGTTTTCTGAAGGTCAAGAGACATATTCATAAAACTAATCCTAATATTAAAATACCTTTTCATAATATACATATATATATCATGTAGAATTAATACTTAATAAAACTTAACTTTGCATGTGTCTTTTTTAACTTTTTAGTTGGTTCCCTGAAGATTTTTAACTTTTTCACTCCCTTTTATTTATAGATAGACTACATGAGTTGGTGTTATTCAAGATAATATCACTTTGACCCAATCCAAAGAACCATTTCTTTTCCTTCTCTTATGGAGAACTCATGCATTGTTAAATTAAATTAGATGGCCGAACTAGAAACCTATAGTCTTGAACATTAATTTCGTACCGATAGGTTAATACACGCACACATGACTTTTCCTTATGCAATTTGTTTCTAGATGACAGATTAGGACGTAGACAAGAGAAAACAAGTTAGTTATAAAACTACATGACCAACCGCCATATATAACATATTAATTATACTCCAAGTTTATCCCAACTAATTAATTAATATTAGTTTTGAGCGCTAAATTCATTACATGCACAAACATTAACGAACAAATTATAAGTCAGCAAGCAATAACACGATCGATCACAAGGGTATACAAACACGTGGCAATTAATTAATGTAAAGTAAAGTTGTATATCTCTAATTAAGCTAAAGAATAATTAAATTAAAGACGACCTATAAAAATACATATGATTCATACGAATTCTTTAATAAAATTAAGAATGGCCATAGCCCTACGGCTATCGATGAGGTCAATGTTGTGGAATCCGACGTCGTCGAAGCGGGCCTCCACCTGGACCCCGTGGTCGACCAGCATCTGGACGAACTCCTGCTGCCGGTCGACCAAGGGGTCCCCTCCGAACCCGATGACCAAACACTTGCCCAAACTCTTCACCTTGTCCTTCCCGCCGACGTCGACCAGGGGGTTGCAGAAGCGGTGATCGCGGTCGGTTCCGATGGGGAGGGCCAGCTCCCAGAGAAGGTCGATGACAGGGAGAGGGAAGTAGGGGTCGGTGGCGAGCTTGAGCTCGCTCTTCGTCCGCTTCTTCCCTCCGATGAATGGCTGGTTCAGTATGGTCCCGGCGATCTTCAACGGCTGCGGCTTCATCTCCGGCAGCCGCAGGGCCGTGTTGTACACGATGTTGGCCCCGCAGCTCACCCCATAGAGGTAGCATCTGTGTATATACATATACGTATTGAGAATGAAGGATAGTTGATGGAATGTGAAATGAGGTAGATATAGATATAGATATAGATACATACCTATTGAGATCGCCATATTCTCTAATCCAAGGATCACCATTGGTATTGGAGGCCTGGTTCTGGACCCAGGCGACGGCGTCCATGGCGTCCTCGTACTGAGCGGGGAGGCGGTGCTCGGGGGCGAGGCGGAAGTTGACGGCGACGAATAAGGAAGGGACCTCAGCGGAGACGCGGTTGCTGCTCTCGTGGAGAAGGCTGTCGGAGACGTTCATCTGAATCCAACCACCCGGGTGGAAGTAGAGGATGACGGGGAGGCGGGTGCCCGACCCGATCTTGGACGGACGGTAGAGCCGCATCCACGTCTTCTTATCGGGGTTTAGAGCGACGTCCTTGCTCATCACTGCTTGGGTGGAGTCGCTGCACGCCTCCGTCGTCGGCAGCTTCATGTACCGAGTCAGGCTCCCGTCTTCATTCAGAGATATGTTTAGATGATCGTACGGATCGAATTTTGACATTTTTCTTTATTTCTTTTTTTAATATCTATCTTCTTTTTTTTGTCTAAATAAGGTTTAGTTGGTGCTAAGGAGTTGTTGTTTGTTTAAATCCTTTGACAGAATGCCTTGCCGCAAAACTAGGGAGCTTGTGGAGGATTCAAGGTTGGTTGCCCTTTCATTTCGTTGCTTGCTTTTCTACCAAATTACTTGCATTATTATATATATTATTTCTTCCTGCTTCGGACTTCCATTTTCGGTAAACAAATGGATATCCAACAAACTGTCCTTAAAAACCGGATCAGTCATCGAACTGGTCTCGTAAAAGAGTTATTGGGTCACTGGTTCAATCGGTCGAATCGTTTCAAAAAAACCGGATGACCCGTAATATATATATATATATATATATATATTCTATTATATTTCAGAATATATAGATACAAATATTTAAATAAAATTTGGACAAAAAGTTGTATTTAATTTTACAACTTTATAAATATAATAAATTAATATTTATTAGTTATTAATATTGCTAAAAAATACACATGTATGACAAGATAATATTTTAGAAATGTATGTGAAACTAAATGTTGTATAAAATCAAATAAAATTATTAATGTCTTTTATAATAATTCTAAAATTTAATAAAAATAATTTTAATAGTTATTTTCAAATCAAATAAAAATAGTATTAATTCCTAATTTTAACATTTTAATGCATAAATGGTTTATCTAGCTTAGATGGTTATAAGATTTATCTATTTTAAGTAAGGTCAATGGTTCAATCCCTAATTCTAATTTTTTTCACAAATTTTTAAGAAAAAAATCAGTGAACCCGGTTTCCAATTCACCGGTTTGCATTGGGTCATTGAATTGACCCCAAAATAGCATAACCCGACCAGTTACCTGGCCGGTTCGCGGTTAAACCGGTCGAACCGGCCGGTCCGGTTCGATTTTTAAAACATTGATATATACTCCACTGTATATTATTTCAACTATTATGGATATATATGCAAAAAAATATGTAACAGAGTGTCTCCCTTGACAGCAAGAAATACTCTTCTTTGATAAGGTTATGCATGTGGCAGTCTCCATCAGCTTTCTGTTCATGCTACTAACTTATAATGTAGATGTGATATTTATCCGCATACCTTTCTATTCTTCGCCAACTCCTTCATATCTAGAAGAATTGAAAAGGACTAAATTTGGTTTCTTTATTGGAAGCCAACCAATGCCTATCTGACTTTTATATCAACATATATAGTCCGATCCTAGTATACGCAAGTCAAATAATGAGCGAAAGTTGTTCAATTCAAAATAAAGTCCAAACAAGAGAATTTTTCTCTTCAACTATTGTGTACTGTGGGGTTTACATCTCAAAAAAATATCCCAAATATACTATCAACAAGGTGAGATAAGAAAGAGAAAAAAATTCAAATTTCAAATTTTCCATTTTTTATTCTTCCTCATTTTCACATATTATTATATATATACCTACAATTTTAACTTGAAACTACTTGTGTTTCGATTTATTTTGGGCTGGTACTTATGTGCAGTTTAACTCGCACAAACAGACTGTGTATTTATAATCAGCGATGAGAACGTGAGAAAGTTGTGGCGGCGCGAGTCAAAGTTGTTTGAAAAAATGATCACGTTCTTTGCTTATTAAAATATTGAATACGACACAAGTTACATTGGTGTTGACTTAACAAACAGATAAAGATAACCTCTATTACAAATAGTTTGACAGAAGATGAAGAATAAAAAGTATAATTATTTGATATGAATGACACATGTGAATGGAAAGAAGTACTAATCTTTGATAGGAGTAGCCCAAAGGGGGGTTTTCTTTTGGAGTGATAGGCCAAAGACATCTTCTCTTTGGAGTTGTTTGGATTGATCTCCTTGGGCAAGTTTCCAGTCAAAGTTGTGACAAAAGGTGGCGACCATGCAGTGCAGCATGCGCCCAGCTAGGGGCATGCCGGGGCAGATTCTTCGACCCGCTCCGAATGGAATCAGCTCCGAATACTGTCCCTGGTAATCTATCTGGTTACCTAAGAATCTCTCTGGCTCGAAAGATTCCGGGTTCTTCCAGATGGTGGGATCTCTGGTGATTGCCCAGAAATTGACGATTATCTTTGAGTTTTTGGGGATTGTGTAGCCCATCACTTCCGTATCCTCCACCGCCTCACGTGGGCCTAAGAGAGGCGCCACCGGGTGGTACCGGAAGGCTTCCTTCATGGTGGCTTGCAAGTATGGGAGGCTTGCAATGTCCGACTCTTCCACCATGCTTTTCTCTCCGATCACTCTCCTTAACTCTTCCTTCACCTTTGCTAGTTTGTCGGGGTGGAGTAGTAGTTCCACCATTGCCCATTCCGCCGTCGCTGCACTCGAGTCCGATCCTCCTATTATTATGTCCTGATCAATGACAGAAAGAGTTAGTTATAAATTAATGAGACTAGTTATGAAAAGGGACGATGAGGAGATGAATTGAAGACTGACCACAAACAAGTGGTTGATTTCCTTGATGCTGAGCTCGTACTCGTTGCCTTCCATGAGGTCAAGGAGGGTTTCGAGAAAATCAGTCTTCTTCACATAAGAGGGAGATTTGCGCTGTTGCAGGCGCTGCTGGACCATGCTGTCAACAACCTGGAGCAAGCTGCCGAAGTGATGGGTGCACTTGGCTCTAATGCGTTGGGGGTCCAAGGGGGAGAAGATGGGGAAGAAGTCGCAAATGTTGGGGACGCCTATGTACCTGGTGAAGGCGTTGACATGGGCCTTGAACTTCTGGTTGGCGGCGGAATCGGAGTGGCCGTACTGGGTGAGGTCGATGGAGAAGAGGGTGGCGAAGAGGAGGTTGAACATGGTGGCGAAGGTCGCCTCCCCCACGTTCATGGGGATTCCCTCCTCGCTGCAGGTACGGACGTGATCGGCCAGCTTGCGGAGGCGCTCCTGCCGGAGGGCCTCGCTGCGCTGAAGGGCGGCGTTGGAGAAGAGGCACTCCTTGGCGATGCGCCGGAGCTTCTTCCAAGCGGCGGAGTTGGTGGGTATGGTGTTCACAGAGGTGTGGTCGTGCCCGTGGATGAAGACGCAGTCGGGAATGGAGCGGTTCGAGAAGACCTGCCCGTGCTTGATCATCATCTCCGTCGCCATCGCCGGCGACGACACCACCACCGCGATTTGGGAGCCCAGCTTCAGGGACATCATGGGACCGTACTTTTTCGCTAGTAGGGTCATGGATTTGTGAGGGTTGCCACCCAGTTGGAGGATGTTGCCCAAGATCGGGAGAGTAGGCGGTCCCGGTGGAAGGCGGCCGCCGTTGCTGCGTCGCCGCCGTGAGTATAACATACATGCAGCCACCAAGGCAAGGGAAACAAAGACAAGCACATTCATTTTTCTTTTTCTTTTTTTTAAATATTATTTTTGCTTCAGTTATTCTGGTGCTTTTTTTGTGTGTTTGCTTCTCTTCATGAGAGTTGCCTATTTATAGCCAATTTAGGATAAAATGTTAATACTTTTTTGAATTCCAACCATAATTTTTATGACCAAGTCAGAGTCAGAGTTTATCTTTGATGGCAAAATGGGTATTCTACTATTCTCCCATTTAATTTTCACAGCGACGATAATCTTCAAACGAGATTTGGTGTGGTGTTTTATATGCAAAATTTTCTACATTCGAAAACATTTAATGATCAGCTGGTGACTGAAATTAATACGATGAAATGGAGCTTGGTAATTATATCATGTCCGTTCCGAGCGGTGAGCATCATCTATGCAAAAGAAACAAGTTCATTGATAGGATATGGCCCATCAATAAGGCCTAGATAGGATATGGCCCATCAATAAGGCCCAAGGTCCAGAAGCAGCTCGGCGGCCCAACACCTCGGCCCATCAAGAGCAGCTCGGCTGGCCCAATAGCACGGCCCACTTACTATAAATAGCCATAAACCGCCTCTCTCATCTATAAATACTAGATGATAGTTAAAATTAAAGGATGGACAATCACTTTCTGTAATCTATATTTCAGCTCTCATCTAATTCGTAATAAAAGAGTTCTCCTCTCCGTGGACGTAGACTTCATTAAAAGTCGAACCACGTAAATCCTTCGTCATTTAAACCCTTAACTATCGTGTAAATCTCACTTCGAAAATCGGCGATCGATCACTGGCGCCGTCTGTGGGAACCGAAGTAAATTTTGTGTCCGATCACTATTTCCGAAGTGAAAACACAATGGTTAGATCCACCCGATCTACTGCCATAGCTGCTGCTGCTAAAGGAAAGCAAAACGAGGTTGAGATACCTCGTAATCCACCTCGTCCATCTACTAACGAAGGGGAGGGACACTATGCTCGGTCTGCCAGGCAGGCCACGAACCGCCGAACTCCCGAAGGGCATGTAGAAGATGTCCTTTCTCACCGAGCTGATGACTCCGTTAGCAGTGGAAGATTGAATCAAAACCATCAAGGGAATGCCACACTTCAACCTCTGCTCGGCCATGCGCTCAAAGCATATCTAGATCTTCACGAGCAAGACTTCCTCAAATTCGCCGAACAACATCAACGACGAGGTCAGTGCGAAGATGATAAAGCTGGTCCATCACAACGACCCCAAACTTTGGATCAAATTGCCGAAGAAAAAGATGATGAAGTTTTCCAAAGACAGCATAATCGCCGAGGTAACATTATTTCACCTCGGCGAGGCTCAACATCACCTCGTCAAAACGTCGACCATTACCGACGTGACGAGGAGCACCGAAGAAGGACTCCACCTCGTCAGAACGTCGACCATTACCGACGTGACGAGGAACAGCGAAGAAAGACTCCACCTCGTCAAAACGTCGACCATTACCGACGTGACGAGGAATACCGAAGAGAGAGGACTCCACCTCGTCGAAACGTCGACCATTCTCGACGTGACGAGGACGACCACCGAGAGGGAAGATTCACTGTTTACAGCAGAATCATTACCCCCTTCACCAACAAAATTCTCTACACACCACTCCCTTCAGCATACAGGGTCCCACCAATCAAGCCCTACAACGGTTCTTGCGACCCGAGCAACTTTCTGTCGCAATATCAATATAATATGCTGAACCAGGGATTGGCCGAGGATGTTTATATGTGCAAAGTTTTCCCCGAATTGTTGGTGGACAATGCACGGAAGTGGTTTGACAACCTTCCTCGCAGCAGCATAGGGTCGTATTCCGACCTGCTGGATGCCTTTGAGAGGCGTTTCTTCCAAAAAGCCGAAGCCAAAATGAGTTCGGCCCAACTCCTTACCCTAAAACAAGGACAAGGAGAATCCATTAGCGACTTCCTAGCTCGGTTCTACAACGAGAGCCTCAAGGTCGATCGCCTTTCGGACGATGTCCTCATTTCGGCATTTCAAAACGCCATTCACTCCGGCACACTTTTCAGGGAGCTCGTGAAAGAGCGCCCCCAAACCTCCAAACAGCTGTGGAGGATTGTCGATGCCTTTGCCGAAGCAGATGAGGCGGACAGGAAGAAACGAGCCACTGACCGACCTGAAGGTCAGGATAAAAAAAGAAGGGAAGAACGAGCTGATCAAGGGCAGCATCGACGAGGAGCTCTTGAGAGAATCCAACGAGGTCCATTAGCATCTCGCCTCGGACCTCGGCCTAACCAGGAACCAGATCGGATCGCTCCTCTGAACCGATCTCGGGCAGAGATTTATGAGCTTCACGCGAACTTGTTCCAAAGACCTCCACCGCTATCCCGAACTGGATCAAGCAGACGATCGCAGGATAAATACTGCGAGTTCCATGGCGGCCACGGCCATGACACCGAGGAGTGTCACAATCTTGCCTCGGAAATCGACCGCCTAACACGAGATGGTACTCTAGGAGGATACCGAGGTCAAAATCAACCGGATACTCAACCTCGGAGCAGAAACAAACGAAGAAGGAATAAGGGAGAGAATTGCAAACCCCAAGATAAGAAGACAAGACGGGATGACGAAGACGATGATGAGAATCAACCTCAATATGACGGAGTCATCGCCGCCATCATCGGAGTGCCCCAAGGCTCAACAAGGTCGTCGCTGAAGGCAGAAGCTCGGAACCGACCCGCGGAGGAGCCTTCGTACAAAAGGTTCAAAAAGGACGAGGTCATTATTTTTTCTAATGACGACCCTGTTCCTCATGCCTCGCCTCATCAAGATGCCACTATTATCGAAGCCGTGGTGGCTAACAAGTTGGTACACCGAGTCTTTGTTGATAGTGGAGCCTCGGTCAGCGTACTCTTCAAAGGTTGCTTCGGCAAACTTGACATTGAAGAGGCGCGCTTAAAACCGGCACCCATTCCATTGAAGAATTTCACACAAGGGGAGACCTCAACAGATGGAACGATCTCACTCTCCGTGACGGTAGGACGAAGTCCATTATCCACTACAAAGATAATCCACTTCTTTGTCGTCAAAGCCAACTCTCCCTACAACATTATATTAGGCAGAGATTGGCTGATAGCGACACGAGCAGTATGCTCGGCCTACCATTTGATGATCAAAATACCTTCAAAGAATGGAGTTATCACGCTTCAGGGAAATCAAACACAGGCCAAGGAGTGCATGCAGGTCGCACTCCGAGGTTCTGGTGTACAACATCCCCAAGCATAGCAATTACAGAACCCCGGCGCGCCGAAGTCAACCTCGTCTGCTGCAGAACCTCTAGAAGACGTCGTACTCTATGAAAACGATGTGTCCAAGATCGTCAAGGTCGGCTTCGTTGGAGGTGCCGAACTCCGAGGTGAAGTTATTCAACTACTTCGGGAGTTTAGAGACATTTTTGCCTGGTCTCCTTTAGACATGACCGGGGTATCACCAGATATTATAACTCATCACCTCCACATCGACCCCGAGGTAAAACCAGTTCGGCAAAAGCAACGAGCCTTCGCTGCCGAAAGAAATCAGGTGATACGCGACGAGGTACGCCAACTACAACGAGCCGATATTCTATTCGAAGTAAAATATCCGACATGGTTAGCCAACCCCGTGATGGTGAAGAAGCAAGTAGGAGGATGGCGCATGTGTGTTGATTATACCGATCTTAATAAACACTGCCCTAAAGACTGTTATCCCCTCCCCAACATTGATAAAAAAGTAGAAGCCCTCGTCGGTCACGAGGTTTTTAGTTTTCTTGATCTATACAAAGGCTACCATCAAGTCCTTATGACTACCGAGGACGCTCCGAAGACCGCCTTTGTTACAGATTTCGGCATTTTCGCTTATAAGAAGATGCCCTTTGGACTCAAAAATGCTGGAGCAACATATCAAAGAATGGTTGACAAAATATTTGAACTTCACATCGGTCAGATTGTTGAAGTATATGTCGACGACATCGTTGTCAAAAGCAAAAAAGTCAACACTACCTTAAACGACCTCCAGGTCGTCTTCAAATTGCTCCGCGAGGTAAACCTGAAGTTAAACCCAGGAAAATGTACTTTCATGGTCCAGTCCGGAAAATTCCTAGGGTGTTGGGTTTCCCGCGAAGGATTAAAAGCTAATCCAGCAAAAGTTAAGGTCGTCCAGGAGATGCAAGCGCCGAAGTCAATACACGATGTACATCGGTTGACGGGCTGCTTGGCTGCATTAAGCAGATTCCTATCTAAAGCAGCCGAGAAGCAACTCCCATTCTTCAAAGTCTTGAAAAAAGCCCCGAGCTTCGAGTGGAATGACGAGCACAAGTCAGCCTTCGAGAGTTTGAAGAAGTACCTCGACAACTTGCCCACTTTATCCGTCCCAAACGAAGACGAGGTTCTTTCCCTATACCTCGCCGCTTCGGACGAATCAATAAGTGCAGTCTTAGTTCGAGACGGACCTCGGCCATTACCTATATACTTCATAAGCCGAGCTCTAAAAGGGCCAGAAACGAGGTACCAACCTCTGGAGAAGGTCGCACTTGCCCTAGTGAATGCTGCAAGACGACTTCGACCATATTTTTATGCTCACCCGATACAAGTATTGACCGACCTACCACTTCGGCAAGTGCTTACGAAGCCTGAAGCTTCGGGGCGAATAGCCAAGTGGGCGGTCGAGCTTGGCGAGCACACAATCTCCTTTGCACCTCGGCAAGCCATCAAGGGGCAAGCGTTGGCAGATTTCCTGGTGGAAACGGTATTCACCGAGCCTTCGAAGCCTACCAAACCTGCCGAGGAGAATATCGAAGAGAAAATGCCAAAGACACCCCCCATAGATTGTTGGAAAGTCTATGTCGATGGAGCGTCGGGCAAAAAGGGAAGCGGAGCTGGAGTTTTATTCATCAGTTCGGAAGGGAAACAAATCCCTTATGCTTTGCGGTTAAGCTTCCCAACCACCAATAACGAAGTGGAGTACGAAGCCCTAATAGCTGGACTTCGCCTCGCGCAAAACCTTCAGATACAGGCCATCCAAGTCTACAGTGACTCCCAGGTCATAGTGAGCCACGTCCTCGGAAAATACGAAGCACGAGATGAAAGGATGAAGAAGTATCTCCACAAGGTTAGAACTTTACAAGAAAGCTTCTCATACTTCGAATTGACGCGAATCCCGAGAGATGAAAACGACCGAGCTGATGCATTAAGCAAGCTCGCGTCGTCATCCACAGCCTCTCCGGTAGAAGAAGTCACGACCCGAAGTATAGACGAAGCCGAAGTGAACACAATAATCGATGACGAGCCGAGCTGGATGACACCACTTCAGGATTATTTAGAAAGAGGCGAACTCCCTGATGATAAAATTGAAGCTCGGAAGCTTCAGAACAAATCAGTCAAATATGTCCTAGATCGGGGAGTATTGTACAGAAAATCCTATCTTCAACCTCTTCTAAGGTGTGTAGGACCCAATCAGGCGGACTACATCTTACGCGAAGTGCATGAAGGATCCTGTGGCAGTCATGTCGGAGCTCGGGCTTTAACCAGAAAGATTATGAGATGGGGATACTACTGGCCGACCATGCTACAAGACGCAGTCGACCTCGTCAAAAGATGTCCGAAGTGCCAAATTCATGCAACAATAACGAGGGTACCTCAAACCGAGCTGACCACCATGCAAAGCCCCTGGCCCTTCATGCAGTGGGGAATAGACATCGTCGGTCCCTTTGAGCAAGCCCCCGGCCAACTACGATTCCTAATAGTCGCCATCGACTATTTTACGAAGTGGGTAGAGGCCGAGCCTCTTGCAAAAATTACGAGCAAAAAGGCCCTCAACTTCGTTTGGAAGAGTATAGTTTGTCACTTCGGTATACCTCACATCCTCGTCTCGGATAATGGGACTCAATTCACGGATAAGGCATTCAAGGAATGGTGTGACGAGCTCAATATCCAGCAAAAATTCACCTCGGTAGCACACCCTCAGGCGAATGGTCAGACTGAAGTCACAAACCGGACAATAGTCAAAGGTTTAAAGACTCGTCTCGATAAAGCCAAAGGAGATTGGGCTGAAAATTTACCCCAAGTCCTATGGTCCTACCGAACTACACCTCGGACATCCAATGGAGTAACACCATACAGCCTCGTCTATGGAACCGAGGCAGTAATCCCAGTGGAGATCGGTTTGCCGAGCCCCCGAACTATAAACTTCACAACCGACACCAATGAAGAAGGCCTCCGAACTAATTTGGACTTGTTGGAGGAAAAACGAGAACAAGCCTATATACAAGAAGCTCGGTACAAACAACAAGTAGCTCGGTATTACAACAATCGAGTGAAACATCGACAGTTTCAAATAGGCGACCTCGTTCTCAGGAATAATGAAGTTAGTAAGTCGGAGAAGCTCGGTAAACTCGAAGCCACCTGGGAAGGTCCGTATCAAATCCAAGATGTCCTCGGCAAAGGCTCATACAAGCTCGTCCACTTATCTGGGAAGCCAATACCCCGAACTTGGCATATTTCTCATTTAAAGAAATATTATTTGTAATTTATGTAGTTTGGATTTTATTAAGTTCTTTTGTGAAGCATTTTTTATATACATACTACGTTAGATCCAAGTCGAGCTAAAACTCCAAATTGAGAGTAGCAGTCAACCACGCGAGGAGACCACTCCTATCGATTACATCGACAAACAAGGGACTTCAAAGCCAAAACTTCGACTTCAAACGAAGTGGCGAAGTCAAGCGCGTGAGGAAAGAACTTCAAAGCCTAAACTTCGTCCCTAACCGAAGTGGCCACCCGGAGTCTCAAAAAACTTCGCCTTCAACCACCTGAAGTCTCCAAACTTCGCCTTCAGGCGAAGTAAAACTTCGGTGTCGAACGAAGCTATTCCGAAGTACGAGCCAGTCATCACAATTCGAAGCAAACTTGATTACACAAATTAAGTAGAGCATTAGAGAAGTAATGACAAGTAAAGTTGTATTTTATTTCATAAAGTACATATTACAATCAGCTTGGAGGATCTGAGCCCGGAGACCTACTACTGTAACTAAGGTACTTCTCCACGAAGCCCAGACCCGAGCTCGAACTGGCACCACCATGACCGAGCACCGAATCCAAAAAGGCCATCCCCTCACCACGTCCAAAACCACCTCGGCCTCGACCTGAAGGTGCAGATCGACCTCGGCTTGGAGGCACAGCTCGACCTCGGCCGCCTGAAGCGCGCCGCCCTCCACCTCGAGACATGATGGCAAGGGTCTCTTCTCGAGTTCGACCCAGAGTAAGGGGAGGGGCGCCAGCCGAACTCCTTTCCTTCTGACCTGAAGAGGAAGCCTCGAGTGAAGCCTTCTTAGCCTCGATCCACCTCTTCAGCTTCGGGTTCCTCTTCTGAATAATTTTATACATGGATCCGAGCTTGAGGAGCGCCTCTTCCTGCTCGCGAACTTGCCAGGAGTCATCGCCGTACCTTTCTCGGTACTCCCTCGCTCGAGCTCGGACCTCCTTTATTTGCGTAGAGACCTCGTATATAGTCAGGCCACCGCTTCTATGTATACGTTCTTCGTACTCTTCATGCTCCTCGCCTATGGCCTTAAAAGTCTGCAGATCGTCCTTGACGTTCTGGAACTTGTCTTCAAGCTCCAGAAACTTCGCATGCTCTTCGTCAAGCTTCTCCTGAGCTGACCTAAGCTTTGCCTCGAGCTCGGTCTCGATGTTGGTAGCTCGGCTTTTCCAACACGCGACCTCGACCTCGGCAGCCTCGGCAGCACGACGAAGCTCGTTTATTTGTTGTTCAAAATGCGAAGTATTGGAGAAGTCAAAGGCAGGCTACAGCAGCAAAAATTAAACAGTTCAGCACAAAGCGCAGTTCAACAACATATACTTTATATACGTGGAAAAAGCGCCGCCCTAGTGGCGACGTGATACAAACTAAAAAAGAAGAAGGAAAAACTAACTATCGCCCACCTCGGGCTCCTCAGCGCCGCCCTCACCGCCTCCCTCCTCGGCCTCGGCCGGCCGCCTCCTCGCCAGATCGGCGATGACAGCTTCGAGACTGTCATCCCGATCCGCAGGGCAGCGGCGAACTGCCTCCTCGGAGAGCGGAGCCCTCTCCCGCGCAAGCCTTTCGACCACCGGGATCACCGCGGTGTGTTCCACGAGTACTTCGGCGTACTCCTGCAGCATCTCTTCCTTTGACATCACCTCATACCCGTACTTGACTTTGTCAAGCTCGGGGTAATCCTTGGCGACACGGTCGAGCGCTGCCGAAGTAATCGGCGTACTCATGGCACTCACCAGATGCGCCGCCACTGTGCCGAAATACTTGGAGCGGAAGATCCGCTCGGCGAGAGCTCGGAACACTCCGCCTTGCTCCGCCGCCATCCGCGCCACCCTCTCCTTCTCCTCGGCAAGCTCCTCCCTCAGCCTTGCCGCCTCGGCCTCCGCCGCCGTCGCCTTCCTCTCCGCCGCGAGCAGCTCGACCAAAGTTCTGGCCTCCTGCTCCTCCGCCCTCGCCGCCTCGGCCTTTGCTCCCTCGAGCTCGGCTCTCAGGGCCCTGAACTGCTCGACCCCGCCGACGATGAAGCTCGAGAGGGCACTCAGCCCGTCCAGTGCCACATTGGCCTCCTGCACAGGATATGTTAATACAGAACAAGAAAAAGAATAGAAGTAAAGACAAACTTCTTCCACTCACCTCGGGGAACGAAGCCATACGAGCCTCCCCCGACCCGGATGCCCGAGCATCCGGGCCCCTCGCCTCCTCCCTCCGAGGCTCCTCCAGATCGATCACGGGTGGAGTCGCCTCGGCCTCCACCATCTCCGCCCTCTCCCGGCGCGGCGTCTCCTCGGCGGCCGAGGTGACTCTCGGCCTCTTCTTCTTCTTCCTCAACGCCGCCTGAAGAACCTCAGGATCCACTACAGAAGAAAAACAGAATATTAGTCCAGTTCGGATAAATGCAGTCAAAATACTAGTTCGGGTAACGAAGACAAACTACACTACGGAGCCTCACCCGGATCCACGTCGGCCAGGGCGTCACATGGGCTCAGCCCAAGCCTCGACAGCTCCTCCTCGGCGTAAGTCCTTTTGACGGCGCCGAGGTCCATCAAGCTCGTCTCGAGCTCGCCGACGGGATCCACCCTCAGTTGAGGGCCGAACTTGGCCACCGACCAGCCATAGAGGGGCACACCTTCAGCTCGGCAGAAGAAAAATTTCTTCTGCCAATTCGACACCTTGGACGGGGTGACCAACTTAAATTTATTTACTGGTGAAAGGTAAACCCACCCAGTTGGCCCCCGCTTCACTCTAAAAAAACGGAGTAAAGACTCCAGTGACATCGGCCCACCTCGGCGACCGACCTCAACGCAAAAACCTACTACCTGCTTAATGGAAGCAGGCGCAAACTGACCCAAGGGCAACTCAAATCTATCTAAAAGCTCAACAAAAATAGGGTGTAACGGAAAACAAAGACCAAAATTGAGGTAGTCTTCATAAACGGTGAAAAAACCTACGGGAGGAGAGCAACCTCTATCCTCTTCCCTAGGTAAGATAAGCTCTACAGACTCAGGAAAACAAAATTTTCTCGCTAGATTGGACATGTGGGATTCACTCATAATGGAGGCGCACTCTAAGGCAGCCTCCGACCCAGCTAACGGGGGATACTCTACGAGTCGGGGAACAGGGGGTAGAGCCGCTCGGGTAAAGACCCTCACGGTGACCTTCGCCGGAATACTCCTAAGCGGCGACGGAGATTCAACAATCTCCCTACCACTCGGAGTATGAGAAGAAGAAACGGAGAAAGCAGAAGAAGAAGTGGAAACAGCAGCCATTATAGCACAGTACTTACTTGTTGAGAAAATTTGAAGGATTTGCTTCTCGAAGATTGAAGTCGACGATGGCAAAGAGGTTGGAAGCTTTTTGCAGGAGAAAAAAAGACACTAGGGTTGCGAAAAGTGAAAAGTGTTGGTTAGCTTCCAAAGGAAGCCTTTATAGACGTCAAATCACCTTTTCCCAACCGCCTCCTTTTCAAAAACCCGCCTCTTCGGCTCCTCCAACAGAAAGGCGACGCGTGTCACCCACGACCCTCTACAACAGCTGTCTTCCACCACCACACTTCTACCTCGGCTTCAGCCAGAGAGTCACTTCTACCTCGGCTACAGCCAGAGAGTCACTTCTACCTCGGCTTCAGCCAGAGAGTCACTTCTACCTCGGCTACAGCCAGAGAGTCACTTCTACCTCGGCTTCAGCCAGAGAGTCACTTCTACCTCGGCTTCAGCCAGAGAGTCACTTCTACCTCGGCTACAGCCAGAGAGTCACTTCTACCTCGGCTTCAGCCAGAGAATCACTTCTACCTCGGCTTCAGCCAGAGAGTTACTTCTACCTCGGCTTCAGCCAGAGCTTCACTTCGACTTCGGCAACTACAAGATCTCCACTTCGCCCAGATCTTCACTTCGTCCAAACACACCCACCTCGTCAAGATCTACACCTCGGTGCCGATCTTCTCTTGAGGGGGGGATGTGATAGGATATGGCCCATCAATAAGGCCTAGATAGGATATGGCCCATCAATAAGGCCCAAGGCCCAGAAGCAGCTCGGCGGCCCAACACCTCGGCCCATCAAGAGCAGCTCGGCTGGCCCAATAGCACGGCCCACTTACTATAAATAGCCATAAACCGCCTCTCTCATCTATAAATACTAGATGATAGTTAAAATTAAAGGATGGACAATCACTTTCTGTAATCTATATTTCAGCTCTCATCTAATTCGTAATAAAAGAGTTCTCCTCTCCGTGGACGTAGACTTCATTAAAAGTCGAACCACGTAAATCCTTCGTCATTTAAACCCCTAACTATCGTGTAAATCTCACTTCGAAAATCGGCGATCGATCATTCATGAACGAGTCCCCACGAGTCAGTGAGTCACCAACTCCTCCCTCATAAGAAAAACAATACATATATATAATAAAATATAAATATAGAGAAATTTTGGGCATCAAAATTTTATTTTCTTAGAATATACAATGGTGCTTGAGATATAATAATTGGACATTTGAATAGTTAGTTTTAGGTGAGTACAAATTTAATGTTAATTAAAAATATTTAAAAAAAGGTTTTATGGAGGGCGGCGGCGGTGACACACTAACCTCCTATATAATACTAGTACTAGAGTCTAATACAGAATCCAACGCCGCCTTATCCATTTAAAATTTTAAGAACCGTTTCAAATTTCTTTTACCTTGTAATAGTTTGTTTTTGGCCTGCAATATAATAGTTGATGTAAGTTTTATCTATATATTTAATTGACTGCTATATATAATCAATCATAGCGATAATGCTGGACCTGGTACCAGCTTGGCTTGCTCTACGTGTTAAAGTTTGAATTTTCTTCACATATTCTAATTATTCTAATGCAACAGAGTATTCCAAATCAATCTATGCTTTCCGACGAGGCCTTTTGCTATATATAATCAATCATAGGAAACGCTAGCTTCAAACATATTGGAAATTTTATATTTCGTTCCTGGGTTTTGTGTGTTTGTACGTAGTAATATGTAATACACGAATTTACCTAATTCTTGTATAAAGCTATTTTGTGAAATATATAAAAGAGTTCTATTTTATATTTTTATTCAAAAGATTATTATTTATATTTAACAAAATATTTCTCTTTGGGAACTTTAATGTTTAGTATGATTAATGTTATTTCTGTCTCAATAAGTTTGATACAATTTTTATTTTAGTAGTTTGTGTTATCCATAAGCGTGATTATACAAAATAATTAAAAAATATTATAAAAGACAAATAATAGTCATCAACATAATAATATATAAATTTTAATCATTTACAAATTTTTTATACTAAAATACCTTTATAATTATTTTTTACATTTATGAGTATGAATCCAACCACTCATATTTTGTATAAATTTGTTGTACTAATTGTAGCAGGATGAATGCAATATATATTAATGAAACGTTTAAAGATAACTTGTTCTACATAAATAAGGTAGCAAATAAATGATGATGTTTGTGACGTTCCGTAATTTTTCTCAATAATAAAAATAATATTTTCTCAAATCATAAAGAATAACATTTGAAACCCCTAAACAAAATATTTTGAAATAACTGTAGCGCGAAAGCCTTTGAAATAACATTTGAATCTTTAAATAATAAATAATGGGACTTTAAATCAAATCATCGAGAATATCTCTTGGTGGAAAATAAAATAAAGCTAAATTAAAAACGATGTGTCATACTGCCGCCACCACGCCACTGCCCGACTCCTTAGCCTGAAAAATATAAGAGGGTGAGTATATCCACATACTCAGTGAGGAACACGTAACATCCAATATTTAAACGAATCATGCAGATGCCCGTAGAATGTAGCGCACGGTGGGCTTTTACCCCAAGAACCCTTTCGGATCCCGGATCCTTTGCTGAATCTCTGGCCTCGTATAATGTATATGCACGGTGGGCTTTTACCCCAAGAACCCTTTCGGATTTTATATCCTTTACTGAATCCCTGGTCTTCGTACGCTTGCGCAAGACTTTTAATATATCACGTAGGTTTGACATTTCAACATAACAGTCACATACAAAGGACATCCCTCACCTGATAAATACTTCAATCGAGATAGCCAGATGATAACAATTAATAGATCACATAGTTGCACCTAGAATGATATTTTAATTCAATAAATTAAATATATCTATGCATATATTATACACAACACACGCATACTTATATATATAAAGGCATTGTATCTATATATATATATATTATAGACTCACCCGTCACACACATACACACTGTATACTTATATATATGTATATATATATAATCACATGCATATATATAAAAGCACATACACACACTTATATAATTATATACCACACGCTGCACTCACACATATACACTATATATATATATATAACACACACCTCACGCATACATATATATATAATATCGCACACTCACACACATACATATAGATGATTATAATTAAAATAATTGAATTACCTAGCGAAATCGCTTTTCTTTCTACTGTATAAAAATCTGAAAATTTGAGTGGGAATATGTGGGAGAAGGAACGGTTATTCTATACAGTGGGAGAAAAAGAAAAACAAAAGTTGAGGGTTTATATAGGGGAATAGGTTACTTAGGGTTTAATTTAATTATAACTATGAACTTTTGATTTTAAATAAATGGGCCTAATAGAATATAAGATAAATAAAGGATTAATGTCTCTAAGGTCCACCTGGGTGAACTTGTAGTAAAAAAAAACCACCATTTTTTCTCATTGTCAAGTAGGTCCATTCTAATACACTTTTGTTCAATTAAACCCAAAATATTGATGTGGTTTCACGTTTTTAACCTTAGTTGCAGAAAATCATCTGCGAATCAAATTTTGCATGATTCGCCGTCCATTATTCCTTTTTTTCAGAGATTTCTTCTTCTATATTTGATCGTTTGATGCTGGGTTGATTGTTACTACATTTTTCAGATTCAATTGCCTATTTTTTCTGTTCTAATTTTCATTTTTTTGTTTCGACGGTTTCTCCGTTTTCATCGTCAGTTCTTCCTTGTTCCAAATTTTTGTTTCCTAATGGATTGCAGTTTCTCATTGTTGATTAAGTATAGAGAGGAGACGTTGGTTGTCAACAATTCACAAGTTTCAAGTTTCAATGATCTGATTTCCGCTGTTTTTTATTGATTTATGCAGTTTTGAACTTAACTTTATTATTCTATCCAGATTATGCAAAAACCAGAATAA
>JAPKLX010000001.1:3922606-3951035 GCA_026898415.1 Leonotis leonurus
GAACTTAACTTTATTATTCTATCCAGATTATGCAAAAACCAGAATAAGCTAACAAGAGAACCACCATGAGGAATTTAGGTTTCTGGTTTCTGGTTTCGCGAGGGTTTTGGCAGAGACGAGCGAGAACCATTACATCAGACATTGTGAACCATAAGAACAGATGTAATGAACCATCAGCACATAAGTAATGAACCATCTAGTTTGAAATCCAAAACCATTACTGTTTTCATTCGGTTGTGAAATATAATCTCCAGCGAGAACTGTTTTCATGGATGTATATATATCTGCCCTTGCACAATCTCCTCCTCTCCTCGCTGCCGTCGACGGCGGAGGTGTTACTATCACTAGCAGAGGAAGATTGGATCCTGGCGACGGCGAGGGATGGCAGAGACGAGCGATCGGAAGCGTAGATAAGGAGATACCAGAAGACGAAAATAGTGCAAGAAGCGATCCAGAATTTTTTGAGTAATCTGGGAGTCTCCATGGCTTTTCTAGAGGGTGCGGCTGAGTGAGAGAGAGAGAGGGGGGAAGAAGGAGGGGACAATTGAAGTGGAGAGGCGCGATTTATATGGGTGGTTTTTTGGTCCATCCACTTGTAATTTGGGGCCGCATGATAATAAATTTTTTTGATGGTTTTTTTTGCCCAATATTTGGTCATAATGGACCGGCCCGTCTTTTCCCCATAAATAAATTATTGGGCCTTTACAATGTAGATCACTTTTACTAATATAATTACCAAAGAAAAAGTCATGATTTAGATATATTTACTTGAGAGAGTTAACTTCTAGTTTAAGAAAAGGATTTAAAAATGTTGATAATTAATACTCATCTATTCCATCCAGTTTGTTATGTGTTTCTTTTTTAGGTGTCCCAACGAGAGTGTTACATTTCATTTTTAAAACAACTTTATTACTCACACAAATTTAAATAATATATATTTCTATCACCGCTTATACAACTTTTAAATTCTTCTTAAATCTTGTCCCCAAAAGAAAATGTAACAAAATGGGTGAGACGGGCACTAAAGTTGAAGATACCTTTGAATCTTAATTAGAAAACAAAACTAATAGCTAATGGCATTTGCCGTTTTATTTGAGGGAAGTATTATCTATGAATATATATGAGGACTTTTCTGGTGCCAATTGTAAATGTATTCATGTATTCGCAGCATGAAAGTTGACCACGACTAACTCAAAAAAGATAAAATTAGAGGTATTAGTTTAATCACTCTAAAGAAGTTGCAAGTTGTGTTGAGAGAACCAAATCTAGTAGTATTTTTTATTATCACACAATTCTCACTAATTGAGAGTTTAGTCAAAGATCGTATATGTGAACAATGACATTTTTAAAAAAAAATTACACATTTAAAAAACATTAGGATGCAAACTTGCACATCGTGTTTAGGTGGTTCTTTGACGATTTTCGATTTATTTATTTAGACACAATATTTCATAAAATTTGTCGCTCAAATGTATTGCCCATTCGGTCAATTTGACTTAAATAAACAATTAAACATTAACGTCATAGTTACTCCGTTTTACTGGATTTATTTCCTTTTGAATTATGCTCGTCTCAGTAATAGTAAATATTAAATATTTAGAAAATATCAAGTCTACAACTTTTTTTGTTTCACGCATTTTCTTTAGTTTTTATATATATAAATTACGAAAACGTTTACCTCTCCATCACGGACGTGGTTAATATGCACACGAATGATATAACATGTCTCGTGTATAAATATTAATTTTCGATTATAATATATTGATTAGATATAGTTTAATATTATTCAATACAAAAAAAAATTATAATAATTTGTATGCTGATATGACATTGTCATATCAACAGTAGACACGTTAAGTGGTGTCCGTCGTGGACGGATGAGTATAAATTAAATAAATAAGCTACTTGATACTGATGGAATAAATATTTATCCGCGTATCTACTATCTACGACTAATATGCATTTCTCCTATTTATTAAGGCAAAGTCATATAGTAGTATTAGTCATGTTAATTTTGGTCATTTGGGTCAAATACATTAAATAAATAGGGGAGGATTTATGGCTAACACTACACTCCACTGCATATTTTCATTTCTAGCACAATAGTTATATTTTTGACGTGTTTTGGTCAAACAAATAATACATTAATAAATTTAATTTCAGTTGGTCAAAAAAAGACATCATTTCTGGATTATAGTTTATAAAATTTTAGATCATCATGTTTATTGTTTATTATTTTTTCTATGCACGAAAAATATTTATATTTTATCATTTTAAAATACTCACAGAAATAATTTAATAATAGTAAGTGCTCTCATCATATTTATTACACAAAATTCAATTAAAAATATATATTCAATTGGAAAAAAAATCTACTAATTATATACTCCTTCATGACTCAATTTAAAACAATATTATATAATCTATAAATAAGGAACCTTAAATATTATGTAGTATACTTATTTATTTTACTCCTAAGTTAACATAAATACTTAATATTCTATTTACAGTCGATTCACGTTTTCAGGTAGACCACTCGTTAGAGGTTGGAATAACATAGTGGGTGAATTCAAATTCAAACCAAATGAAATGAAATTGAGAGTCAAACAAAATAGGTCCTAATTTTTTTTTCTTTTGATGAAATTGAACATCATTTGCAGCTTAAAGAGAGAGTCTTGTAAATTTTTTTTGAAGGGAGTATAAAACTTGATTAAGAAAATCAATCTCTCACTTTAATTTCCATTTGGTTCAGTTTCGAACCGAGCAAACTTTAATGTCCAGTCATTATAATCTTATATGTCCTAATCCTTTTTACTCGTTTTAGAACATATATTTGGTCTTCAAAAAATCAATATAATATATGACTAATTAGTGGCTTGTAATTTTAGTATACCACCTAAATCAATTAATTTGATCCTAAGTATAGACAGACGTAGACAGGCTTACAATCGAGGAGGCCAAAAATAATTATACTCTTTTTGTCTCATTATTTATATTTTGTTTTTGATCAAAAAATTTTCATAATTTTTATTAAAATAAAATAGAAATAAGATGGATGAATGAAATATATATATATATAATATAAAATATTTTTTATTTTATAAGTGAAATTATTATTATATTAATGATTTTTTGAATTTTAGGAGGTATAGCGCCCTCACTGTCTATTCTCTCCCTACTCCCCATGATGTAACTTGGGATGCTCAAATTCACATCTCATTTATTATGAATTGTAATTATTTTTGATAATTCGATTCCAAATATTCGACGGTAATTTTGAATGGTCAGTTTTTCTAATATATTTTTATTATCCTTTTTAAGCATCATATAATTTTATTTTTAAGGCGGTTCTAAAATAAACACCGATTTGAAATCAGGGTTAGTGATTCAGAATCAAACATGTGTTGAACAGTTACAATTCTAAACTCTATGAATCGTAATAACAAGAATTCCATTACAATATTAAAATAATGGAACTGTGCACCATAAACAACTTTAATTATCAAGTTGACCCTAAGCTACTCCACCAATCAAACCCAAACATCATTTCAAATTTAGATCGGTAATTTATTTTTTTATTTTGTGTAGATCTAAATGATCCAACAACAAAACAAATTGAATCATCGACATGCTCCTGATTTTGCTTTTAAATAAATAAAAAACGAAATAAATAAATAGATAGAAAAATCGAATACCTCATGATATAAAAAATGAAATAAAAAACCAAAAAAAATATGCAAGAATCATTGTTGAACTCGATCTATATCTTAGGATTTTGAATATATAATTCGTCCAAAAGATCGAGATATGTTTCAGCTCATCTCAACAAAATAAACCACAAATAACGTAAAAGAGCAGATTAATTAGAGTATAGAAAAATAATATCAAAGTGTTTATGGGGAGAAGATTCAGGAGTCTGTTCTTTGTAGGACAGTGAAGATAAAACGGAGAGACAAAATGAAATTTGCTGCAACTGTATAAGGGTTTTTATAGTTGAAAAGATAGGGTTTGCTGATGGGCTTATTAGGTGGGCCGTTGAGTAGGGAAATTTTATTCATAGCCACATGTCTCTCTATATAGCCTCCCATATTAAAAATAAGAATAAATTTACTCTTTTAATTAATTGAAAAATGATTTAATTAAAATACAGTATGTATCTTCGTTTAAGAATTTTACTAATTACCACCTTTTGATTCTTCAAGAAAATTTACAAAATAATATTAACTCATCAATTTCACTACTTTTATTTTTATTTCAATTACAATTAAGTAATTCTTTCTCTTCATCTTAAAATTTAATTTTAAAAGAATATTAAATCAAAAAAATCATCAATTAAAATTTAAAATTGCAATAATGCGAAATGCTTACAAATAAAAATTAAATATAATCAGTTATTTAAATGAAAAAAATAATAATTTTAAAAGTAAACAAATATTATATTTAATTAAAAATTAAATTTGAATAATTTTTTTATTCTAATTTATGAACTCCAGTAAGAATCGATGTCTGAATATTTGATAGAGTAAGGAATTGGTTTCAGTACAACAATCAAATATCAATTCTCAATTTCAATTTAATTTTAGTTGGAAAAGCAAACAAGTACTGCAAAAAAAAATATTATTTCAACTTCCAAATTTCAAAATTTTTAAACGGATCTATTTTGAATAATCTGTAAAATTAAGAAATATGAAGACCTCTATAACCACCGACCTTTATTTTACCTACAAGGATACATTTGTAATAAACGGCTATAGAGGCTATAGATAGAGGAATGGTGGCTATAAATAAAATCACCCATATAATAAGTGTTAAATAGTTAAATGAGTTGTGTACTATATTTAGGGAGAAAATATCAAATGGGTTGAGTACTATATTTAGGGATAAAATATCGAATGGGCTGAGCATCAAATGGGCTGAGTACTATATTTAGTAGGGACCACCTGTATTCATATTTTAGTGACTAACTTAATATATTAATACTAACAATAATAATATAATAATATAATAGTATTATTATTTTACCGCAAAATAGGGATCAAATGTACAAATATATATATATATATATATATATATATATATATATATATAGTATGCGGAGAATAATTCTAACAGTTAAATTCAAGACTTTAACTAATTCATTAATTGGTTAATATTTTTATTTAATTATAAATCTGAAAATTTAATTAATTATATTTTTTAAATTGTTATTAATATTATTTTTATTTTTACAGGTGGTATGGATCAAATACGGAAAAAAGCAAAACATAGTGCTTCGGAGAATAACTTAGACAATGAAATTCGGGACTATGAACCGTCATTCTATGAACTTAATAATGGTAATAATGTTTTTTTGTATAATATTCAAATGTAACATATTTTGCATGTTTATTTTTTTTTTGTATACTTTAATATATATATATATATATATATATAATAATAGTATTGCAAATGTGTATGCAGTATTTGGAATTACGCCACGCTATATGGAAGAATTTATACTTTTTGATAAAAGTGGACATGATTGTCAAACATCGCGTGGACAAACCAATCAAAGTCCTGAATTCATTGATTTAACAAATGACGAGCCATGTGAGATGAGTCAAATGCAAGAATATGTTGACTTAACAAGTGATGAACCACATAGCAGGCCAGCGTCTTCATGCATTGATGATATACACAATGGTAAGTTTAATTATCTTTACATTATACATGTTTTATATTTTTATCTATATGAATTTTATATTATTTAATTGAATGATTAATAAATTTAATTAATTATATATTTCATTATATGCTTGATAATATATTATTATTTCATATTTTTAATATAAGAAATATAGATACGCATGCACTGCTTATTACTACACCATGCACTTTTTAATATCATATCATACATTGATATATTAAGCATATAGATACGCATAAAATACGAAAAAATGTTAATACCATAAAATAGAGTTAATCAGTTTCAGTTACAATTTCTCTAATTAGAAATGTTACTATTAATATTTATTTAATGTGATACAAACAAATAATCAAAAAAACTAAAATTATAATGACTCATCAATTTAAAGTGATATTAACCAAATACCTTTGTAATATTTTTTCATGATAATAAAAAAACAAAGTTTTAAACAATAAAATACTGATAGTATAAAATTATTAAAAGCCATTAATCACAAACCAAACTCAAAATTTAGGTTTTTTTTACTAAATAATATATCAACATATATAATACGAAACAAATAAATCTCCTAAGGAACCCATGAATGAACGCTATCTGATGACACGAAAATCGCATACAAAATTCTATGCATAATTTTTATTTTGAAAGTTATAAATTGTTAATAAACTTAAAATCAAATTTCTTAAAAAATACTGTAAATTAAACTCGCAGTTAAAAATATAATTAAATGTTGCACAATAACCCAGAGTCCAAAACTGACAAAATTGATCTCTAAAACTGAGTGACGATTCCATTTTATTTGTGTAAAGTCTTCATATGCATTTATCAATATTTTCAATTTAGGTAATTGTGAATAATGAGAGAGAATATAGGTGAGCGTAAAATATTATCTGGATACGGTGAGTTTAGTTTCTCTTTTTTACCCTTCACGTAATTATTCATTTTTTTAAATTATATAAACTGGAATAGATATAAACCATTTTTTAACTATATAAACTGCAATAGATCTAAACCATTTGATATCACTATTATACATAATATGTATTTACTTATTTTTTATATTAATTTATGCTTTTATTTATTGTTATTTTTTTTGAAATGAACAGAATATTACGATCTTGGTGATCCTGTATACCAATGTGAGCATTGCAAAGCATACTTTTGGTTTGATGAAAGATTGAGAAAAAGTTCCAATACACAAAATCCAAAATATTCATTGTGTTGCCTAAATGGTAAAACTAAACTACCAAAAATTGAAAGTCCTCCACCTCTTTTGCATGACTTGCTTTACGGGATTGATGCAAAGAGCAAACATTTTCGTGATAATATTCGATCATATAATAGTATGTTTGCATTTACATCAATGGGAGGAAAGATAGACTTGAGTTTGAACAGTGGTAATTCTCCACCAACATTTCGTCTTCACGGTCAAAATTATCATTTAATTGGGAGTTTGTTGCCGCCCGAAGGTTCATCACCAAAATTTGCTCAGCTCTATATTTACGACACTGGAAACGAAATTGGAAATAGAATTCGCTCTGTGAGGTATCTATCATTTTATTTTTATATATATTCATATTGAAATATGTATTTTATGATATCTTAAATAGTATTTCTTATTTTTTGTTTAGGCAAAAGAACGACACAAACACTCCACACGCTGAGATTGTTTCTGATTTGAAAACAATGTTAGATGAGAATAATGTGTTCGTGAAGACATTTAGAATTGCCAAAGAAAAGATTATTAATCGTGAACAATCAGATTTGAAGATAAAGCTTATTGGGAGAAGATCTGGAGATCCACGAACATATAATCTGCCATCGGTATCCGAAGTTGCTGCATTAATTGTTGGAGATCTGGATGAATCTTTAGGCAATAGAGATCTCATTATTGAAACTCAATCGGGAGGATTGAAGCGTATCAATGAATTACACCCAGCTTATCTTGGGTTACAATATCCACTGTTGTTCCCATATGGTGAAGATGGATTTCGTGAAGATATTCCTCTATGCAATGTGAAGAACTCATCTGCTACCAAAGCTCGGAAAAACGTGAGCATGAGAGAATATTTCTCTTATCGATTGCATGAACGAGAGTCAGAAGCAACAACTATTTTGTGTTCTAAACGATTGTACCAACAATTTGTAGTTGATGCATACACCATGATTGAATCAAACAGATTGATGTTTATACGTAGAAATCAGAAACAATTGAGATCTGATATGTACAAGGGTCTGGCGGATGCTCTTATGAGAGGTGACACGAACCCAGCAAGCCAAGGAAAAAGAGTTATATTGCCATCAACTTACACTGGAGGGGCTCGATATATGGTCCAAAGTTATCAAGATGCAATGACAATATGCAAATGGGCTGGATACCCTAATTTATTTGTTACATTCACATGCAATCCGAAGTGGCCTGAGATTTTGAGATACGTAGAAAGTCGAGGATTGAAACCTGAAGACCGTCCTGATATTGTTTGTCGCGTCTTCAAAATGAAGCTGGATAACCTGATTGAAGAGTTACGCAAAAAAAAAGTCTTTGGAAATACGACATCAGGTATATATTATTATTATTATATTAGTAATATAAATTTTTTTATATTTATTTTATTTAATTTTTTTTATCATTGACACAGTTGTATACACCATTGAATTTCAAAAACGAGGACTCCCACATGCACATATCTTGATATTCCTATCAAAAGAAGACACAAATCCATCACCTGAAGGCATTGATAAAATCATTTCAGCTGAAATACCAAATAAAGATTCAGACCCAGTGTATTATACAGCTGTACAAGATTTTATGCTCCATGGTCCATGTGGATTAGCAAACAACAAATCGCCCTGCATGTCGAACGGTCGTTGTACAAAGTACTTCCCGAAGAAATATGTTGAAACAACAAATATGGATGAAGATGGTTACCCAATATATAGGCGCAGAGACAATGGTAGAACCATACTAAAGAATGGTGTGCCTTTGGACAATAGGTATGTTGTTCCACATAATCGATATCTTCTGATGAAGTATGGTGCACATATAAATGTTGAATGGTGCAATCAATCTCGATCCATCAAATATTTGTTCAAATATATTAATAAGGGGAATGATCGTGTAACTGCATCTTTCTGCAAGAGCACGGATGATGAAGTTATGGGAAAAAATGTCGATGAAGTGAGTATGTATTATGATTGTCGATATATTTCACCATGTGAAGCTGCTTGGCGAATTTTTGGATTTGAAATTCAGTATAGAAAACCATCTGTTGAAAGACTGAGTTTTCATCTTCCAGATGAGCAAAATATCATATTCTCAGATTCAGATGCCATTGAGGATGTCCTGAACAGGCCGACAGTAGGAGAGAACAAGTTCTTAGCGTGGTTTGAGGCAAATAAAAGATATCCAGAAGCAAAAGAACTTTTGTATGCAGAATTTCCAACAAAATTTGTTTGGAAATCAGATTTAAGGGAGTGGAAGCCAAGAAAACAAGGATTTTCAATTGGAAGAATTTTTCATGTGACTCCTGGTTGTGGAGAAAAATATTATTTGAGGTGCTTACTCAACATAGTACATGGACCAACATGCTTTGAAGACATAAGAGCTGTAAATGGCATCGTTCACAATTCTTTTAAGGATGCTTGCTATGCACATGGATTGTTGAGTGACGACAAAGAATACATTGATGCTATAACTGAAGCAAGTTTTTGGGCATCTGCAAAATCTTTAAGAAGTTTATTTGTCACATTGTTGTCGGTGGATTCTTTTGGATCTGCAAAAGAAGTTTGGAATGGATGTTGGGAATATTTATCAGATGATATCTTATATAATCAACGGTCTTTGTTGGATCATCCAGGTAACATTTATTGTATATTTTAATATGATTTTTTTTTCTAGAATATAATCAATACATTTTGAATTGATATTTTTATGTTTTTTATTGTCAGACCTTCAATTGAGTCATGATCAGATTAAAAGCTATGCTCTTGTGGAGATTGAGAAGCTATTGAGAAGTTTTGGAAGGAGTTTACGAGATTTTGAAGGTATTCCGTTTCCTAATTCCGACTTCTTTCATTTTGATGGAAATAGATTGATCAATGATGAAATGAGATATGATCGTAAAGCTTTGATGGAAGAGCATAGAAATCTTATTACTAAGCTTACAAATGAGCAACGCTGTGTTTATGATACGATTATGAATACGGTATATTCAGATTCTGGAGGAATGTTTTTCATATATGGATATGGAGGTACTGGTAAAACTTTTATATGGAAAACATTGTCTGCTGCTCTTAGATCAATAGGAGAAATTGTTTTAAATGTTGCTTCGAGTGGTATTGCATCACTTTTATTACCTGGTGGAAGAACAGCTCATTCTCGATTCAAAATCCCCATAAATGTAAATGAGGATTCCACATGCAACATTAAACAGGGAACTCCACTCGCAGATCTTATTATAAAATGTAAGCTTATAATTTGGGATGAGGCTCCAATGATGCATAAATATTGTTTTGAAGCTTTGGATCGAACCTTACGAGATATAATGCGTTTTGTCAACCCGTCAAGTGCACACAACCCTTTTGGTGGAAAAACAGTTGTCTTTGGAGGAGATTTCAGACAAATATTACCTGTTATCCCAAAGGGAAGTAGGCAAGATATTGTTTTTGCAACAATAAATTCTTCATACCTTTGGAGAGATTGTAAAGTTCTACGGTTGACAAAAAACATGAGACTTCGCAATGTGGGTTGTGAAGAAGGCAATGAATTGGAAGAATTTTCTAAATGGATTGCTGGTATAGGTGATGGAATAATTGGAGGTCCAAATGATGGTGAAGTTAACATTAATATTCCTGAAGATATTTTGATCAAATGGTCAGGAAATCCGATTGATCACATAGTTAAGAATACTTATCCATCATATTGTGCTGATAATGTAGATACAACTTATCTACAAGAAAGAGCAATACTTGCCCCAACCCTTAGTGTTGTTGAAGTTGTGAATCAATATATGATTTCTTTGAATCAGAATGAAGGTCAGCTCTATAGAAGCTCCGATATGCTGTGCAGGTTTGTTTCAAATACTTTTATGTTTAAAAAATTCTATACAAGTTCAATTACATCAATTATTATATTATTTTATCTCTATTAATATTTTTGTGTTTTAATGTGCAAGTCAGATTCAAATATTAGTTTGTTGCAAGAAGTGCATACTCCTGAATTTTTGAATAGTATCAAATGTTCAGGTGTACCAAATCATGAAATATATTTGAAAATTGGAGCTCCAGTTATGTTGTTGAGAAATATCGACCATGCCAATGGATTGTGCAATGGTACTCGATTGATGATAACAAAGCTTGGTAATCATATCTTGGAAGCAAAAATCCTTACAGGACATAATGCAAATCAAAAGGTATTGATTCCAAGAATGTCTTTAACTCCGGCTGATCCGAGACTGCCTTTCAAGTTCGAGCGACGTCAATTTCCTCTAATTGTGTCTTACGCAATGACGATCAACAAAAGTCAGGGACAATCACTTTCTCATGTTGGTTTGTTTTTGCCAAGACCAATTTTTACACATGGTCAATTGTATGTTGCTCTATCAAGAGTCCGAAGTCGTGCTGGTCTTAAAATATTAATTTCAGATGATGATAAAAATGATTGTACTACCACCACAAATGTTGTGTACAAGGAAGTATTTCAAAATATATAACATTATATATTATTTTTTTCAAGTGTCATTAGTTTTATTTTTACTATTTATCATAAGTATTAATTATGTAAAATGTTGATTCCTGTGCATCGCACGGGTGGGTACACTAGTTTATTATGAATTGTAATTATTTTTGATAATTCGATTCCAAATATTCGACAGTAATTTTGAATGGTCAGTTTTTCTAATATATTTTTATTATCCTTTTTAAGCATCATATAATTTTATTTTTAAGGCGGTTCTAAAATAAACACCGATTTGAAATCAGGGTTAGTGATTCAGAATCAAACATGTGTTGAACAGTTACAATTCTAAACTCTATGAATCGTAATAACAAGAATTCCATTACAATATTAAAATAATGGAACTGTGCACCATAAACAACTTTAATTATCAAGTTGACCCTAAGCTACTCCACCAATCAAACCCAAACATCATTTCAAATTTAGATTTACACTTAACATGCTAATTACTTTGTTTTAACTTATTCACGATATTTGTAATATATTTAGAACAATTTATTATCTTTTTCTGTAACAAATTAAAGTTTGTTAGAGACTTGATCGTTGATACAATAAATTAGTACCACCACTCACAGTATGGAAATACAAGTGGTCGACTAGTTAAATATTTAGAACAGTTTTATATTATTATTCTATAAAAATGATTTATATCTGTTTATTATTCTTATAATATAGATTGTAATGGAAGAGTGTTGAATATGACGAAGCAAAAAGGGGAAGGGAAAATTTCATTTTAGCCTCCTAAATAATGGTATATTAGTTTCAAGGTAGTTTCATGGAAGTTGAAGAAACAGAAGACAATCTACAAGTTGCTAGTGGTCTGGTCAAATCAAGCTTGCTGTGAATTCGATCTTTATTTTGTTAATACAAATAATGCAACAAAGACGATACTCGAATTTGTCGCATGTAGTGTAGGCCCGTACTGTACAAAATTTAGTAATCAAAAATCTTCCAATCAACATTAATCATTATTAAGCTAATAATCAATTGGTATTGGGCCATGCAATAAAAATACTGGGATTGAATTTTAGTTAATGTTGAAAGTCTAATTTATCTTCCATCCAATTGTCATGTGAAGGAATAAGGATAATATATCGCTGTAAAAGTGTAATAAATATATATATATATATATATATATATCATGAAAATATTTTCTATTTCAATCGAGGAGAATGCTTGATTCCTAGGCACAAAGGGGTAATTTGGAATGTAGTGTATATATTACTTTATGGAGTAGTATAAATATATGAGTCTTTATTTGTATCTGGAGCTAACAAAATTCATATTTACAAACATGATCGTCAATATTGAAAAATATTGGTCAAAAAGCATATCACAAGTATAGGTGGCAAAAATAGACGCCCAACTCCATAGACTGTCCAAATTAACAAGGGCCGTAATAATTAGTTCGGCTCAAAAACTATGGAGCCATTATTAGAAGGATCAATATCTTTAGAATTTACAAACTGCCATTGGGATTTATAACCATTGCCAATATTTTCTTGATTAAAATTTATAATATATTTTAACTACGATAACCGATTACTATATTTTAAAAATTAACGAACAACATTTAGTACCGATTATTGGGATTTCTTCGACACATTATTAATCCATTATTACTCTGAAACCGGTAACAGTCGTGGGCCGAATCAGATGGCCAAGTTTTTGGATGGGTTCGGCCTCTTTTAAATAGGCCCAATTTAAATGGGTTTAAGATTATTGATTATTACTTAACACGACCGTACATGCAGCTCAATCATTGTGACTTGCGAGCCTAAGAACACCTGCAGTGGGAGGGGTTTGCAAACCCCGGCCAGCTTTGGGGGAAGGGAGGGGCGCGCGCCGGGGATGGTGGTTGTGAGATCGGGCGCGCAGGCGCGCGCCCCGCGCGGGTTCACAAGAGTACGAATTCGTTGTATAAAGGTAAGTTGATCCTAAATCGTATTCTCAAGGAAGGGTAACAGGGCTTTATCTATGTCGCATAACAGAAAGCAATTAAAAGAAGGATTTTGGAATCTATCTAGGCGAATTAAAATAAAGAATTTAAAATACGAATTACTTAGGCAAGAATTAAGAAAGCAATTAAATCCTAAATCTAAGAACGAAGAATTAAAGAAACTGAATTTAAACATGCTTTGAATCGATTAATTAACATAATTCAAAAGGTTTGGATAAAGAATTGGAAATTAATCAAAAGCAGAACAAGAAGAAAATAATTCATAAAGCATTAAAGAAAGCAATAAAAGAACTCACGAATTGAAAGGAAAGATAATGCATTAAAGTACTCCGAGTTTGAATCACGAACGAATCCACATCTTGAATTGAAAGGAACGAATAATGAAATAAAAACTAGACTAACAGTGTTTTCTCTCGTGGTCTAAACCCTAGACTAGAAAAATAAAAACGTGAATGAAAACTGGTAGAAAAGTCTCCGTCTGAAAATCACGCGTGGAGATTTAAATAGGAGAAGAAAATCCGTCGAGCTAGCGAGCGCTAGGGGGTAGCGCTCGCTAGCTTAATTCTCTGATAGGTTATCCAGCGCCAAGGGGTAGCGCTCGCTAGGGGGTAGCGAGTGCTACCCCAAGGTTCTGTCTTGGAGAATTGCGTAGGGCCAGCGGTCGCTGGGCTCCTGTTCTGCCCGTTCTAAGTCATGAAGCCAGCGGTCGCTATGGGGCTAGCGACCGCTAGCTCCACGTTCTGCCTCCTCTACTTCTTTTCTTCACATTTTTACTACTTTTTCGCCTCGTTTCTCTTTTCGAATGTTGTTCCAATTCATGTGTCGATCTTTCACCTACAAAGTAGCAAATAACAACCCAAGCATCAACTTGATCGACAATATCAATCAATACTAATCCAAATTACGAGAGAAATGAGACCAAAAACGTATAAAACACCCACCCTTTTTCTATTTATTTTTTTCGTTTTTTTTATTTTTTTTTTATAAATTCATCCATAAATACAACATTTCATTTCATTCTTCATACACCTTCATCAACTCTTCTATCTATATTTTCTCTCTAAATGGATTCTTCTTCCGATTCCGACACTGAAATGCATGCTAAATTTTTGCAACTTGCAAATAATTTTGTCGAGGCGGGTTATCAATATGTAGCATCACTCGACACATCCAACACATCCGAGCCCCAACCCCAACCTCCAAAAAAAAAGAAGAAAGCCTACATCAGGAGGGATCGAGAGGAGGCCTCCGTACGTCTATACAACGACTACTTCGCCCAAATTCCAATTTTTCCCGACGCTTTTTTCCGACGTCGGTTTCGTATGCGGAGAGACTTATTTCTCCGCATCGTCACGACCTTGGAGAATCGTGAGGAATACTTCCAACAACGTACGGATGCTACGGGCCGTCCAGGATTCACGTCCTTACAAAAATGCACTGTTGCAATCCGGCAACTTGCAAATGGAGGTGCCGCTGACCAATACGACGAGTATTTATGCGTCGCCGAGTCAACGGGCATTCAATGTCTCAAACGTTTTTGTCGTGCCGTTGTTGAGGCTTTTGGGGCTCAATATTTGAGGTGACCCAATCAACAAGACATTCAACGTATAACTCGGCTTCATGAAGAGAAGCACGGCTTCCCCGGCATGCTCGGTAGCATCGATTGTATGCATTGGGCGTGGAAAAATTGTCCAATGGCGTGGCGCGGAGCTTATACCCGTCAAGACAAAGGCCACCCTACTATCATGCTCAAAGCGGTCGCCTCTCAAGATCTTTGGATTTGGCACGCTTTCTTCGGTGTAGCCGGATCGGCGAACGACATTTGCGTACTCAACCAGTCTTCGATTTTTAACGACGTGTTCAATGGGAAAGCGCCTCATGTGACGTTCATGGCGAACAACACACAATACAACATGGGCTATTACTTAGCCGACGGCGCTTACCCAAGTTGGCCGACTTTCGTCAAATCAATGCCGACGCTCACCGACGAGAAACGGTCTCGTTTCAAGGTTATGCAAGAAGCGGCATGCAAGGACGTCGAACGAGCATTTGGAGTACTCCAATCTCGGTGGGCAATCATTAAAGGTTTGGCCCGTCTTTGGCATCGTGAGCATATATCCGACATCATGTATGCTTGCATTATTTTGCATAACATGATTGTTGAAGACGAAGGTCCATATGTGACTAGTTGGGCACCAGAGGACGAAGCAAGCTCCTCCTCCGCTCCGGCCGAAGAAGCAACTTGCGGTGTCAACGATCAATTCAAGGACTACATGGAGCGTTCGGCTAACCTCCGAGATAGGCGTGCTCACGACATGCTCGAGCATGATTTAATCGAAGAAATCTACGCTCGATTCGGTGATTTAAATTAAGTGTGTTTTTCGCTTTTATTGTTGTATTTTAATTATGTGTGTTTTCAATTCTCGTATTTCAATTCTTGTATTTCAATTTCTAGTCATTTCAATTTCTCGTATTTCAATTGTATTTCAATTTTAAGTAATGAAATTTTAATTTCTAAAATTTGTTATTTTAATTATAATGTTATTTATTTAATTAAATATTTATGTTTTTCGTTTTTCACAAATTAAATATTTATTTTATATTATAAATTTAAATTAATAAAATAAATTAATATCATTAATACAAATTCAATCATTCTATAATGATTAGTAGAGTTTCCCAAACCCCAAAGTGTGAACCCCCACTGCTACCTACCAACAATCTCTCAAACCCTAAACTTCAAAAGTTCTATTTATTTACAGAAATGCCACCGAACTCCATTTTTGCCAACCACAAACTGCCCGCCACTGCGAATGCTCTAATAAAGAACTAAGACTAGTCGAGTTAATCACTTTATTTCAAAAGTCATCGGAAAAGACATCGGAAAAGACAAAAGAGATTAATTTAAAAAAATTAAATTAAATTTATAACTTTCTTTAGAAGTGTGTTGGACATCCAACTCTAATTTTAAGAAAGTCACAATCACATATCACTTTTCAATTGGATATCACATAATTATTTTTATATATTATATACATTAATATTTAATAATTTTAAAATATTAAAATTGGAAAAATCTGAAAAAATATCAATATATATCACTTCAATTTTTCATATGAGTACATCATACGAAATTGGAAAAATCTGCAAAAATATTTAATGATTTTAAAATATTAAAATTTTATATTTAAAATTTCAATTATAAAATTAATATATATATATATATAATTTATAAATATATTTAATATTATTATGAGAAATATAATAATAAAAGTAAATGGATGTTTACTGGTGGATGTTTATTGCTGAATGTGTATAGAGAGAGAGAGGAGTGGTACATTAACATAAACTAATAACATGCAGCAAATTAAAGATTGACCCCAAATTTTTTTCAATTACGCACAGGAGCGACTGAATGACAGAGTGAGAGAAAAATAAAAAATAAAATAAAAAGGAAAAACGAAAAATCCCACGCGGCGTCGCCTCTTGTTCCGCGCACGTTTACACCCGGCGCACGATAGCCTCCCCTCCCTAAGCGGTGGCCTCTCTCATCTCATCGCCTGCCGCCCCCTTTAACAACCCTACCCCACCGCTCTCCTCTCTCATTCATTATGCCACAACCCCTTCCCATCACCACCACCACCTGCGCCCTTCTCCCCTACTTCTCTTATCCTACGGACACCCCCCCAGATCCCTTCCCTACGCGCCATGGCCGCTACCTTATCCCCATCTTCCCCCTCCGCCCTAGACGACGACAACCACCATATCCCGACCGCCACCCTAGCCCTCCCCTCCACCTCCTCCGCCTCTCGCCGCCTCCCTCCGCCGTGCTGGTCCCCCGATGAGACCGTCGCCCTAATCGACGCCTATAAGGACAAGTGGTACTCACTCTGCCGTGGCAACCTCCGCGCCAACCACTGGGAGGAGGTCGCCGCCGATGTCGCTGCTCGGTGCCCGGCCTGCCCTCCGAAGACCAAAGTCCAGTGTCGCCACAAGATGGAGAAGCTCCGGAAGAGGTATCGCTCAGAGATCCAGCGCGCCACCGCGCACGGTGGCGTTCGCCGATTCACCTCCTCCTGGGTCCACTTCCAGAGCATGTACTCCATGGAAAAGGGCCCCAATCCCGTCCCGTCTTCCTCATCCTCCTCCGATGAGGAGGATTACAATACTAACGGCGTCAAACGCATAAACGATTTGTATAATTATAATAAAAAAGGTGCTTACGCTGGAGGTTTATTGCCCGATAGTAATGGGACAGCAACTGCATTCCGGATTAAGATCCCTGGTAGGGCCACCGCAGGGCCTACTGTGGCCAAGGTTTATTCGAAATTTGATGATATGGGTGGTCCAAACCCTAACTCTAGATATACGAATTACGCTGCAGGTGTAAATGGGGCTTCTTCCAGTAAAATTTCTGGGGATGGTTATGCTAGTATGTGCCAAATTAGGAAGAGGCCTGGTGAAATGCCGGAAAAGAACAAGGGAGTTGATGGTTTAAGAGAGCTCGTGGCAGCAATTCATGCTTTGGGTGAGGGTTTTGTGAGAATAGAGAAAGCGAAGATGGATATGGTGCAGCAAGTTGAGGAGATGAGGATGGAGATGGACTTGAAGAGAACAGAGATGTTGCTTGAGTCTGAGCAAAGGATTGTCGAGGCTGTTGCTCAGGCAGTATCCAAGAGAAGTGCGAAAAGGGCAAAGAGAAATTCGACTACACCTGATTGATGAACTATTGGAGTAAGATATTGGTGGCGATGATCATAATATCATCTCTTTTATCTATGGTTGAGCAGTGAATGTTTTGGGATATTGAAATTTCTGTCATTGTGCATGTAATTTGAGGTTCGGGAACTGAAGATTTTGTTTCTTCACCTTCAAGGCTCTTTAGCTTTAAGGAATCTGGTATTGGATGTTGGTCAGTGCTAGCTAGCATGCTCTAGATGTAGCTTGATTTTGCATTTTGCTCAAATTGTTTTTGGAAAAGCTATGCATGCTCTCACAGAATTTGTAAATCTGAATAATTCAATGTTTGATTTCGATGAGTTATGTCAGTCAGTCTTCTCTTTCTCTGATATTTTGCATTGACTGTATGTTCTTGGAGGAATTTCTTCTTGTTCTGTGGTATCATTTTATATTGTGCCAGAGGAGAAGTAGGATCAACTTTGAATTGCATTATTGAGTATGTTAGCTAAATTTGCTACTCTTTTGGATTATACAGATTATCTGCATCTTGTGTGGCATTTTCTATTGTTTTAGTAGGATGATGACACATGGTATGATTAGGGTTTAAGATTAATGTGTGATTGGAAATGAGATTTTCATCATTGTTCTGCTTTCTTAAGCTGAGGCTAAGGCTTTTTTTTCTATTTGTTATACTATAATGCTGCTGCATTAAGGTCTTATCAAATCAAATTCTTTAGTGTGTAAATCAAGGTTTCTTGTTGCTGGAGTTTATGAATCTTGTTGTATGTTACGACATATGTTTCTTGCTCAAGGGTAAAGTAAGCATTGGGTTTGTAGAATGAGATTACAAAATTTTGATGAATATTCAAACTGAATCTAAATTTAAACAACTTTTTTGAGCCCGTTTACGTTTGTGAGTCTTCAAGTAAAGGCGAAGAATGAGGATAGCATCAAACCAAACTCGATAGTGAAGGTGTCAGGCTAGAACTTGTCGATACTTGGACTTCATTTTGTTCTATTGTGCTCCTAGAATTATCTAGGAAAATAATCTTGCAATCCCAAAAATCACTTGATATGAGAATTTGTCTCCTAAATAAAAAATAAACCTTTTCGTGGAAACGGAATGGAAACTCTTTCAGGCGTTTTTATCAATTTCCAAATGGATATGTTACGTATGCAAATCTACATTTGGTAATAAAGATGATTTCATAGCTCCTCTCTCACCCTGCAGATTTAAAAAATTTCAACTCTCCATAGCTGTTTCATGCAGAAGAAAATAAATTCCTCCATTACGTTTCAAGAAACTGATACAAACCTATGAACATTTCACTCATCCCAACTATTTCCGCAACCACTGGCGATGTCTCACATTGAAGCCTTGTTGTTTAGGCAAGGGAGCTCACAAACAATTATCAGCCATTATTCAATTGAAAAAATAGACAACACTTTGGTGGATCGATTCAGTTATAAGTTTCTTGTATCTCCTCCACCAGACAGCTTTCAGCCTTTAACTTGAACACTACATGATCAAAACAATAAGTCACTACTAGATTTCCCATTTTTCTCATCACTCATTATCCGCAACAACAAACTAATACATAAGTTGACACAGAATAAACTCTTTTTTCCAACTAAGCATCTGAAGATTGAAATATTTGTTCAACATCTGCGATGGTGCTCCGAGCATCATCGATTTCTGAACCTTCCTTTTGACCAGACTCTTCCACCTCAACCTGCAGCAAACAGACTTAACATTAAGTTCTATTTAAGCATCTTCAAGAAAAAAGACATCTGCACATATATCAGTCCAGTAGGTGATCACACATTCTTATTAATCTTCTATATATTGTTTCTTAATATGTTGCATGCCATGGACCTGCAATCACTGGTATTAATGTGTAGGAGAACCTTCTGAGATAGTTTTAATGTGCCTCTAAGGTGATTGATTCACTATACTCGTTCAACAAAGCATTGGACCATCAAGATTTTACAATTTTAAGATTCATTTAACATCTACAAAAACAGAACAAATATGTGCAATCCATTTAGCACTCATGGATTAAAGAACATATATTGCAAAAAGACCATGAACTAATAGGCTCGCATATCCTAGAAATGCAAATGACTATCAAGAATCGTTGATACATATATATATATATATATATTTATTATAGAGTAAAAGACTTATCAGCATCAAGATAAAATTACATCAGCAGATGGATTACCAAAGTGCCTTTAAGATCAGTTAGAGAAGCCTCTAGACGCTTGCGGCAGTCAGGAACCATCATCCTAGATTCAGCCAACACATTTTCCTGATCAAAATATATAAAAGCATGAGTTATAGAAAAGCAAGAAAGAAACAACAGATACAAGCATATTTGATTCAACAAGATTCTCCTAGCAAGCAAAACAATAACTTTTTAGTTATGAAACTCTCAGCAATCAAAAAAAACAAGAGCTTTGGCCAGACTTTCACTGTGGACAGCTAATGTTTCTATGTTTCTACTTTAAAATGAAGTTTCGCCTCGATACATGCCATACAATCTATAATAATTGAAACCAATGACCAGAGATACACTGCACAACTTACATTTCTTCAGTAATCAGTATATATTCTGGATTCATTCTTTAATCTATATAATATTAACAATCATTCTTTTTAGAAAATCTACAATTTCAAGTGTCAACTGTCAAGAGTCCTTTTTATACAAATCTCATTTTATGTAAATAAGAAGCGAAGATCGGCACAACAAACAACCCAAGTATAGATTTAGCAACTCAAACTTCACAAGCAAATCAAATGCCACGAATGCGCCAAGGAAATTTTGTCTTTTAAAAAAAAAAAAAAAAAAAAAGCAAATGCCACACCCATGAAAGCAGCCTTTACACGGTTAATTACTCAATTAGCAAACTTCAATAACGCATTACACTTCCAGTGAAAACCTGTGGTTGCAGAATCACTACACAAATTTCTCGACTAGCACGAATCAAGTACACATATTCAGCATATATTTTAAGTTCAAAAGAAAAGGAAATCCAGCATTAAATTTCATTTGGAGAAAGAACCAAACACAAAAAAAAAAAAAAAAAAAACACAATAGTTGGCGAAATTAGGAAAGAATAGGGGGCACCTGTTGTTTGAGATCATATGGATCAGCGCCTTTTGCCTTCATATCGGCGGTTTTAGCAGACTCAGTTTCGACCTCTTTCTCATAGGAGTGAAGCTCCTTCGCTAATCTCTTGCAAGTTGATGTCTTAATCTTCAAGTTCCTCAATGTCGCCATTGTCGTGCACTGGAAGCAGCTTCCCGGAAGGAATTGGTTCTCAAGGGTTTCAACAATCTCGTTTCTGCGGGAGATCTACGTTTTAGCGCAAAGTTACCGGGCCGGGTCGAAAATCGAATCCGAATCCAGCCTTGTCTTGCACGGGCCAACGGCCCAAACCGATCCATATCTTGTTTATTCATAAGTACGAGTATTAATTAAAATTAAATAGAGGAGCTTTGATTAGATAAAATAGAGCTAAATATTCCTTGTACAAATGAAAGAATGAGTGAGAGGCAATATATTTTGTGACAGCATATACACTTTTGTATTGTAATTGGATCTTGTGTTTTATTGAATATTTGATTATTACTCATATGTGAAACAAAGTTGGAACTCACACCCCACAAATTAATTTAAAAAAAGGATGATCCTATGTGGTGTACAAATTAAAGCATGAGTGATCTGTTCCAAGAATTCGCACAAGCTTTATGTGGTGACCATCTAAAGTTGTCATTCCTTGAACTGGACTTCTTCCAATCCATTAAAACGGTCTTCAAATCAACGATTTTGGCTTTGATAGTGCGACAACAGTTTGCATGAACAGTGATAACCGAACCCACATTTTTACTATCACTACAAAATCCACTAAAATATTGTGTGTCAAGAAATGTTGCAGTGATGTTGAATTCTCTCAGTGCACCCTTTTCTCTTATCAGCATCTGCAACACGTCTTGCTCTTTCATCCCTCTCGTGTTCGTCCTCATCTCGTACCATTTCTCAAACAACGACGTCGTTTTGCTATTCGACCGGATCGAGTAGAATCCCGTGTTGATCGGATTATTTTCCGATAATGCATCGCCGTTGAAATAATCGGTGCTTATTTGCAGGTCGAATTTGTCGTTCTTCGTTAGTCTTGGAAAAGGATCCCTCAACCATATAACGTCACAATCCTGCACATATAGGAATGTAATAAAATCTAAATTATATGTCAAATGATGGGTTTTTTAATTTTGTATATTTTGAGCAGATGAGAGGGGGGGGGGGGGGAAACATACGGTGAAGATGAAGTTGTAACCATTCTTGAGTACGCGAAGGAGAAAACCGGTCCTCCGCCACATCATCTGTATAAACTCTTCCGACATGAATACCTTCTCACCGCCGCCGCCGTCTTCCTCCGCCAGCAAGTAACAGTTGAGGTGGCGGAACTCGCACCTCTCGTGAGCCCTTTTATCCATTGAAACGACCAGCAAGTGGCGGAGGAGGCGCCGCGTCCCGTCTCCCACCCAAAAACCCTCGAGAAAAATATCAAACATCGATGGGTATTCGTTCTCGTGCGGTTCCACGTAGGCCTCGTTGATGATGACGATCATCACCGTCTTCTTCGCCGTCGAAGCCTTCCTCAATGCTATCTGCAGATCGTCTCTTTGTAATTTGTGCACCCATGACTGCTATTAATTCACCAGATCCATATCAATGAATTGCATCAATCAAAATAGAAACGACACACACACACACACATATATATAGCTTACTGGGCTTGAATGGATAGAGTAAGGGTATGTCTGCGTATAATTAAACAAGGTGACGGTGCTGGTTAGTTCTTCCCGGTAATACACAAGTATGATTGCTGCTACAAATATACAAGGGATTGTCAGATTTTTCTTGTTGTAATAAGACTCCCAGTCCATTCTCATGTGTGATTTTGTGTTTCTACATGATTGATGATTAGGAGACACGATATTCATGATTTAAATTTTTTGTTTTTCAAAGGTGATGAAATTATGAGCGAGGGTTGATTTAATCTCATGGCCACAATTCTACCAGTATCAAATTCTATATTTCGGATCTCATTGCCTTACTATTTTCACACTTGCTTTGTTGAGTGTTGACTATATATACATAATATATATATCATCTTCGTATATATTTTGATAAATCACATCACTCAATTATATAGATCGGATCGTAATAATATATATTATATATATATGAGTTAGTTAATCTCAGCCAAATTAAAGCTGTAGACTCAATTTCACCATAAGGCAAAGTTCAAAAGGGGACCAAATAAAAACTCAAATTCATTACAGCAAATTATGTATGTTGTCTAATATGATGTCGTTAGTTCACGCCTGCATACATCTATATATATATTAACTTATTTTAATTTCCAGCTTCTTTCATTTTGCTATAACTAGTTTGTGAAAGTTGCTATAACTAGTTTGTGTACCCGTACGATGCACGAAAAGAGTTAAAAGTAATATAAATAATTTTGATTATAATTATTTAAGACACACAATTATATACTCCTCATGTATCGGTCCATACAAATTCAAGTTAAAAAAAGAGTAACATTGTTTCACATTTTTAGTGGAGCACGATGGTTACAACTAAATATAAATAATTTATTAAGCACCAAATATAAACATGCAAGAAAAAGAATATAATTGATTTATTAGGTTTCATGCTAATTAATTTATCATATTTAATCTAACATCAAGTTAATAGATTAATCCAAATATATGGTTAATGTATTTTCTCATTTTAATTTCATATAAGAATCTTTTTTATAGAGTAAGAACATATGTGGTACATTACGATCTGTTTGATTTGTAAAATATATATAATAGATAAAATTGATAACATATTTTATTTATAAATTCCTTATTTTCGATTAACAATTCATCATTTTTTAAATCATTTTTAATAATTTCGCCATTTTTTCCAGTATTCCAATGAGTGATAAATTTAAATGTATTCACATGCAAAAAAGAGTAAGATGACATATAAATTATTTTACGGTTAAAACGGACAATTCAAATTTATGGAATTAAAATATCAAAATTAACGACGAATTTACAATCCGACAATGAACATATTTTTTCTTAAAACAATTCATATATATTTGGTCTCGACAAAAACAAATAAAGAATAAAATTAGAAAAAAAAATCATTTATACAAAATTGAAGACTTAATATTTAGTGAAAACATGTAACCTATAATTTGGGTAATAAATATATTACTCTACATGTCCCGTTAAAAGTGTGTCATGTTTTCTTATTGGACCGTCAATTACATTCTCAAATAGAAAAAAATTGTTTTTAAAAATTAAGTCCGAATTTTTTATAGTCTTAGTTGATAGAGAGAATATAAATATTATTTAAACAAATATATTATTTTAAAAACTATAGTGCTACTAATGAGAAAATGAAACTATATTATATTTGTTGTATAATTCTCATACAAGATTATTTTAAAACTATTAAAAAAATGATATTAATTTAATTTACTTCATTAAATTTTCAAATGAATAATATAATTATAATAAAAATAATCAATAATGATATAAGAACAAATGTAATAATCACATATATATTGTATAAATCTTATATATGTACAAATATATTAATTGTATGTATATATACATATTATGGTGTGAGAAATGATTATAATCGACTATTACAATTATGGTTTTAGAATTATCGATTATAATCCAATTACAATTCGATTCCAACGATTTTGATTTCTTTAAAATTCACTATGCGCGTATATTATTGATTATAGATTAATCATTAATGAATAAATTATTTCTCATGAACTTAATTATATATATATATATAGTTATTTCGATAATTAAAATGATAGTAACTTGTTCATATGAAATTATTTTTTTATATCATATATCTAATTATAATTTTCATCACAGTATTTAATTTATGATGTATATTGTATACATGTTTTTACATACAAATAAATTAAAAATTAAAAAGTATAGTTATAAAAAAATTGAATAGTTACTTTTATTACTTTCATTTGCCAAGTAATTTGGAATATTACTTTCATTTGCCAATAATTTGGAAGCTTTAATCATTATTTATTAGTAACTTAAATAATTTAATTTACATTTATGTAATGAAACATTAATTTACATATAATTACACAATTGCCATTGAAATTAATATTCAATTGAAAACCTTGTTTTAATATATATAGATATGTAATAAAAAGCCTACTAGTTTCCCTGGTGCCATGAATTCACACAAGATATATGTGGAGACCAACTAAAGGTGTTGGTATCATTTCTTGAAACGCCATCAACTTCTTCACTAATTTCCTCATCTTTAAACCTCTTCCAATCCCTCAAAACGGCCTTTAAGTCCACCACCTTGGCTCCGATGCTCCGGCAACAGTTGGCGTGGACAGTCATGACTGACTTGACGTCGTGACTGTCCCTGCAAAACCCACTGAAATAGAGGGTGTCGAGAAATCTTGCCTCGATGCCTAATTCTCCAAGGACTCCATGCCTCATTAGCTTCACCAGCACGTCTTGCTCTTTCATTCCGGTCGAGTTCTTCCTGGAGTCGTACCATCGTTGGAAGAACGACGTCGTTTTATCGTTGGATCTGATGAAGTAGAAGCCTGTGTTCATATGGTTTTCAGTTGAGGATGGATCGCCGTTGTAGGCATCTGTGCTTATTTGTAAATCGATTGATTCATTCTCCGTCAGCCTTGTGAAGGGATTCCTTAGCCATAATACGTCAGTGTCCTGTTATATTACCAACATTTTATGTCCCATATATATATGTTAGGAGATCTTAGCATGAACCTAGAGAATTCCATATGATAGTTATGATTGCAATTACGAATACGATTATGATTACGACTATGCGCTATTATAAACTTATGTAGAAATCGTAATCAAACCGTGATTATCATAATTTGGAATTAAAATGGTTTAAGAAGGTTTTAGCAAGTCGCAAATTTTTTAGAACCACCTTAAAAGCTCTATAATTTTACATAAATTTAAAGGTACAAATTTAATTTTATAAATAAAATATATATCATCTAAAATTAAATTAATGGTAAAAATGTAAATTAAAAAATATTGAGAAACTGTCGATATAATTTTGAACCTTAAAAATGAATGATCTTACAATTTCAAGCTGAATCATCTGGGACATATCAATTTCCATAACTGCCATTTATATGGTTTCAATTCCAATCCGAACTATTGGTCTTAAAACCAGAAATAAATAGGCTTGTTTTTTGTTCACTTCAATCAGAATTGCAATCCGAAGATGGATTGGTGGTTTATTTGACAAATCTTAGAATCCAGATTTTTATGTTGTAAAAAAAACGAATAAAAAAAAAGAATTTTTTTATTGAACGTGTTCATTCATTTTGACTCCAACTCTACCCTCCTGAAGTTCATTCTCCGGGAACCCAACCCCATTTAAATTATTTCGGTGTATTCTTTCCAATCCATTTTTTCTCTAATTTCGTTGGAAATCATATAAAGACATGTTCCTATTTGATATAGCTATTTGGGCCAATATTTTACGATTAAGAAGCGAACTGCCTCTTATATAGATCATGTATTAATTTACTATAACTATAGGATACTTCCTTTTCTCAAATTACTGGGTTTATCCGAATAATCCACAAACGACGAAAATTTCTCTTTTGCTTATCTCTATCCCGATGAGCTGAAACCAAAGCTCTTATTTTCTGTTGACATCTGCATGATTTCTTCCCTAAATAAGATAAATTTTAATTTATAACTTTTCTAAAGTCTATTTTCAAACATAGAGGTTATAATTGATTTCTTTTGTACGGAGTATATGAAATTTCCTGCAGTAAACACTACACACTAGGGACCTAGTTTATTTAGACTTTACGTTTTAAATTAGGTAACTAATTAAATATTCATTCCTTTAATTTCATTGTATTGTTAAAAAATATGTTGAATAGAATTTGAATCTCAGGTATTATAATTATTAATTAAATTGTGTGTATTAAATGAAAAAGACAATTACCAAAATACTAAAAAGAAATTGAATAACCATCGTACATAGATTATAATGGCAAAAGTTATAGTTAATCAAATAACGTTAAAAGTAGCTAGACACAAGTATATATTGAACACCAAAAAAGATCAAACTTCATTTTTGAGTCACACGTGCACTTGCATGTTTGATGTGTTTGTGTAAGAGTAGACTGTATGGAGAACTATAGTCTATATCTAATTTTATTGCTTCCAAAACTACATCCCATTAAGAAGCTAGGTAATATTTCCTAATTAATAGACCATAGCAAGCTAGCGACGACTTCAGTAAGGAAAAATACGTGCCATATTTCGAATATGTATTTATAATTTAATATATTTTCAAATTAGAACATCAATTTCTTTTTCAGCACTAGCTATTTTCAAGATCGATCGCTTCTCTTATAATTTTCTTTAATTAATAATATCACAATCAGCAAAATTAAAACAGCCACCAATGAAGGATGCGATCATCATCATGTATGATCAATCTTTAATCCTGTGACATTCAAATCTATATTTTAATTTCACCCAAAACGAAATCCCAAACTACAATTACTACTTATGGTAGTAGCAAGGAGTAGATTAATTAAACAATTAATAATAATAATAGCTAGAAAAGAAACATACCGTGAAGATGAAGCTGTATCCTCTCTGCAGCACTTGGACGAGGAAAAAAGTCCGCCTCCACATCATCTCTATAAACTCCGCCGACATATATATTTTCTCTCCGGCAACACCATCGCCGCCGCCTTCCGCAGCTTCCAGTCTGTAACAGTTGAGCCGCCGGAAAAGGCACCTCCCGTAGGCGGCGCCGTCCATCGCCACCACCAGGAGGTGGCTAAGGAGCGGCCTCGTTTCTTCTCCCACCCAAAAACCCTCGAGAAAGAGATCGAACATGGAAGGATACTCCTCCTTGTTGGTTTCTGATAGGATAGAGCCCAACAGCTAGGCCCAAAAGCCCAGAAGCCCAGTTACTGCGGCCCATTTGATATAAACCGCCTATGTTATCTATAAATAGCTAGATTAGATTCATGCACACACTCTGTATTTCAGCTCTCAAGCTCTCAATACAAAAGAGCTCTCCCCGTGGACGTAGATCTATTTAAAGATCGAACCACGTAAATCCCTTGTGTTTTATTTTCTAATCATCGTGCTAACCTCACTTCGAAAAATTGGTGATCGAACACTGGCGCCGTCTGTGGGAATCGAACCCACGACCACGTCACCTCGTCACAGCAGCCCAGAGGTCACCTCGTCACCTCGGCAGGTCACCTCGTC